>PVIH01019167.1:0-36200 GCA_004025045.1 Sigmodon hispidus | reverse complement strand
AGAGAGAGAGAGAGAGAGAGAGAGAGAGAGAGAGAGAGAGAACTGGCTATTTAAAGTTGATCCAGTCTTAGCTAAATATGGACATAAAAGAATTATCAAACTGGCTTGGGACAAGGATTTAGGAGACAGAGACAGAAGCAAAGGAAGGTTAAGGTCATCTTCAGTTCTTAGTGACTTTTCAGGCCACCGTGGGCAGCATGAAGCCACATGTCAATTAGCCACAGAAGGAGCAGGCCATGGCAACAGCCAAAGGCTTTAGAGCAGCATTAAGGTGACTCAGAAAGGCGGCGTGGCTCCTCCTCTTGGGATCCAGTTTGCATTTCTCTGGCTGAGTGAGAAATGTAAACAATAGAACGAAGATTTTGTGCAGAGACAATGAGTAGTTTTGCAAGAACTCTCAAACATGGTTGTTCAGAACAGTAGAGGAACTTCACTTCCTTGAGGCCTTGAGCATAGCTACACCATCAATCCTTTCTTATCTCTAACAATATCTGATGACTCTCTCAGCTTTTGGGGTGGTGGAAGCTAGTGGTTTCTTGAGTTAATAAGTTCCTAAAGTTTTATCTGTTAATCATAGAACTTAAAGTCCTACACAGAGGTAGGCAAGGAAATGATTATTTAGGAGGGCTAAATCTAGCCCAAATAAGATATAATTCGGCTCTGAACCTGCAGCATTTCAGTCTCTCCATGTCACTGGGGTTCCAGTCAGTTAATTAGCCTCTGAAACATTCTCCTAGGAAATTTCATTCACAGACACTTTTGACGTGACAAAATTATAGATAGGGTGGATATCAAGAACTAGGGCAGGAGGTGGCGAAGCAAGGACATGTGAGGTATTGTTTTGTAGAGAATATGCTCTATGCTGGGGCTGAAATTTGAACTATAGTTTTGCAAAATGTTGTGCTGGGAACATAAGATGTTTCTAGTGTCTTCATTTTTCTTATAACTGAACACATGAGTCTATAAAGGTCTCTAAATAATGATGAAAATTCTAAATAAGTGAGATTATTCATTTTAGCCAAATCTAAATGTTGACTAGATTTTAGAAACTTTCCAAATTTGATAATTTTATCAAGGTTATGTAATAAATAATCTTTGGTTCTAGGAGACACACAGTAAATTATTTGTAGTTGACTCTTGACTCTGTAAATCACCACTAAATAGTCCATCAAAAAGGAAAAAAAAAACAATATATAGATTTGTGTGTGGTGTGTTTGGAATAAGTATGTTCAAGGTTGATAAGCAATTAGACAGTTGTACCTAATATAATATGCTAATAATGAGTGGATGTCATTTTGGGGGTCATTGAAATATTTCTGTTTTCCTTTATGTGTAAAAGCTATTTTCCAAAATAATGCATTTAGTAATAAGTTTGGAGGGCCCTCCAGTGAGGCCATATATGGCCAGAGGACAGAGGATGACTGGCAGGTTAGCAGACACTTTTCTTTTCTTGAGTCTCTGGTATTTTGTTTTCTGAGACTTAGGCTGGGAAAGTGAAACTTAGATTGTTTGTGCCTGCTTCAAGCCAATACCCCCTTCTCAGGGGATGACCCTGTTGAGGGAGATTCAATTTACAGCCTTGATAAATAATAAAGCTTACTATTTATTCTTGACTATATGCAGAATACAGAGACATTTAGAGTACAAAAAAACATTAAAATGTTGTGGAGATGTAATGACATGACACAACCAACATACCCCGGTATGGAAATGAGCATGGTAAAGAATTCTAAAATGCTATTAGCCATTGCTTTCTTAAGAACAACCAACTTTCTTACCCTCTGCTGCACAGTCTGCTCTTCTTACAGACACTGCTGTCCTGGCTGCTGACATGGCTTGTCTCTGGAGTAAGCAACTTGCCCCCATCAGGGAGGAAACTGCTTCGTCCCACCAAGTCAGTCAACAGCTTCTTCTGTGACCAAGTTTTTGGGTGAGGTGGTAAGGCATGGCCTCTTGTTTCATAATTCAACTTTATGAAAAGGCAAAAAGTAAGATATTCTGCCAATAAGAATTCTGGTAACCCTGAAATTACCTCAAGTAGACTGAAATGGACAAGCCACAGGAACAAGTTCCTGGGGTCCCAAACTAACTTTTGGAACAAGTATTAAATGGTTTGAACTTATATCCTTTCCTTCCTGTTACTGAAAAAACACCTAAAAAGCACAATTTTATTAGCAGTCTTTAGAAAAAGCTATACTATCCCATAATTTTGTTCTATATTTAAAGATTTGAAGCAATATAAAGCCTATGGGAAACTGTAGGAAAAGAACTAATATATATATTTTATACCACATAAAGATAAATTATCTTTCTTTTTTTCCTTATTTTTCTTTCCTTTCTTTGAGGCATAGTCTAACTCTGTAGACCAGGCTGGCCTATAACTCAAAGCAATACTCCTACCTCCGCTTCCCAGGTGTTGAAATTACAGATGTGTGCCAGCCACTACACCCAGCAAGAGTATGGTTTCCATATGTTTCTTTCTTCTTAATGCCTTAGTATAAAATTATTACCACTCAGATGTCCCCAGTTGTCCCAATAACGTCCTTTACAGCAGAAAGCCCCAGTTCATGGTCTATGGCTTATTTACATTGTCGTGGTCCTTACCAGTCTGGGATAGTTCTTCACACCTGGCGTGCTAATTACAATGATCTGTTATTTTTCACAAAGGGGTGGCATTGGTCAGGCCGTTTATCAAGGAGTTAACCGGGCCACGTCTAACAAAGGATGCTATGATGCCAAAGCAGGTGACCGCAGGTTCCCTGGGCGCGCACACGCACACGTGCTCCTCCCGCTGCCTGCTGAGTTTCGCTTTCCTTTGGCTCTAGGGGAAAACGAAAGCTTGGCGGTGAGGGGGTGTGGCCGGGAGTGCAGAAGGCGGGGCCGGGAGGGCCAGGGCGGAGCCGGAGGGCGACTGTGCCTTGGGTACAACAGACGTTTCTGAGCCCAGAAGCTAGGAGGCTGCTTCGTGACTGTGCTGCGCCTTCCTCCGGAGCTGGTCGCGGATCCCCCTTGATCATCATTGGAGGCTTGATGCGAGGTACCTGAGGCAAGTTTGTGGCTAACTTTGGAAGTTGCCTTCATCCATCAAAGCTTTGCTCATATATATCTCCAGATGATTAAGAATTTACTTGGGCTCTGAAAATACTAGCAGCCTGCATTTTTGGCATGCATCTACTGGGGCAGTAAGTTTGCTTCCCAAGGAAATATATTTATTTGAATTTTAGGCATGATTTATGTTTAAGTTGAGACAGAAACTACAAGCCAGGAGTGGTGATGCCTTTAATCCTAGTCCTGTGAGTTCGAGACCAGCCTGGTTTACAAAGAGAATTCCAGGACAGCTAGGGCTGTTACCTAGAGAAATCCTGCCTCAAAACAAAACAAAACAAAAAAACCCCAAAAGAGGTTGTTAAAAATCCAACACCACAGACAGATGTATAGAGACCTTTCTCTTAATTTTCGACTCAGTATCATTTTTTATGTACACTTCATAAGAAGTTTCTATGCATGTCTTTAACAGTATTCTGTAGCTCGCTTCTTCTTCTTCATCTTTCCATGCTAGTGTTTTAAGTGATGTGTTATATGAAAAGTTTGTATTTATTTAAATAACTCATGGACATTTAGGTTTTGTCCTATTCTTACTGGCACAGGTGATTTGTCAACAAATATTTTTGTATGCCCTCATGCAAATACACAAACATACTTGTGAAAAACTCCTTAAAGTGGAATCAGTGGACCAAGAAATTGGAAATATTTTTGTCAAATCTCATAAATCAGTGTTCTAGATCTGTTCCCCGGCCTGCTTTTCATCTTCTGGGAAGAAAGCTAAATACATACCTTTAAAAATAAAAGACCCATGGACGTCTGAGCTTATGGTATTTCAAAATTACAACTTAATTTCATACTTAACATTGAGGTAGTTTATACTTTGAAATCAGTTCAGAAAGTGAGGTAAATATTTCAGAACATTTTAGAATGTTTCTGCGAAATGTCTTTTGTGTGCTGCGATACTGGGTATCTCCTGTATTCAGAAGAATAACCTGAGCGGAAAGTGGCACAGGGGTGGGGTGTATTGCCCCCCCCACCATACACTAGCAGAGAACTTTGAAAAAGGGGAGCTTTTTGCTTGTTTGCTTTCTTTTTTCTTTCTTTCTTTTTTTTTCCATTCTGGAAAACTATGCTTTGTGGTCTTGGCACTTTTATGCAATTTTAGGTTTATGAGGGGGAGCATCACATTGTCCTACATGGAGTGTATCATGTGACTGGGCTGTGGCTGGAGCATTAGTGGGCACTGGAAAAGGTGCATAAGCATTTCTAGGCTGAGGATATATCTAAGGGTATGCCAAGAAGAACATCAATTCTCATCCCACGTGGACCAAAGGAACTCATGCTCTGTGAGTTTCAGTTTCTTCTGGAGAGGTCTCATCTGGTCATATTCTCACTGTTTATAAAATGTGAGCAGATCATAAGGAATGAGATCAAAGCCCAGAGCAGTGCTTTGGGCCTTTAGTAATCCCTGGGGATTTTAGCCGTGGACTGGCTGAGGAGGAGAGAGGGCTAAGAGTCTGGATGTGATGCCAGAGCTCACACCTGTAATCATAGCATCAGAGAGGCCGAGGCAGGATTTGGTTGTGAATTTGAGGCCAGCCTAGGGGTACATAGTGAGACTCACTATTTATTGTATGTGACTGTGCAGAAAAGTTTACTCTCTCTCCCTCTCTCTCTTTCTCTGTATATATATATATATATATATATATATATATATATATATATATTGTGTGTGTGTGTGTGTGTGTGTGCAGAAAAGTTTGAGGTCAGTGAACCACATTACTAGACCTTGCCTCAAAAGTTTAGAAGATGCTGCTACTTTGATATTTCTTTTCTTTTTTTTTTAAAGATTTATTTATTTATTATGTATACAGTATACAAAAGAGAGTACCAAATGTCATCATAGATGGTTGTGAGCCACCATGTGGTTGCTGGGAATTGAACTCAGGACCTCTGGAAGAACAGTCAGTGCTCTTAACCTCTGAGCCATCTCTCCAGCACTTGATATTTCTAATAATACTAATTTTGTTCCTTTTGGGACATTTATAGTTGCCTCCCCTCCCTGTGAGCCAGGGATTGACTCACTACTGAGAATTCCCATGTCATGCAATGGCTCTCTATCTAGCTCTATTTAATCCTCTCAGAACTGCTGTTAATTCTGTGACCACATCAGTGGACTGCCCATGGCTTATATTCCCATCATTCTCCCTCATTTGAAGGATTTGAGCTTCAGAAAGGGTGGAGCTAGGTTTCTGGTTTGGAGTCAGTGTAATCTGAGTCACGGGTTGGGCCTGGAAACACATCTTCCTCCACTCTGGCAGATGTAAGCCACTGCTGCTTCAGCCACATTCTCTCTGTCCACTTGCCTCTTTCTCCATTCCTTCATTTTCACTCCCTTCCCCATGATGCTCTGCTCTCTGCCTCTGTACCAGCCTGAACTTTTTTTGTCTGTTTTTTTTTTTTTTTTTTGAGACAGGATTTATCTGGGTAGCCCTTGCTGTGCCAGAACTCCCTAACTCCTTCTGTAGACCAGGCTGACCTCAAACTCACAGAGACCCACCTACCTTTTCTTCCTGAGTGCTATGGTTAAAGGTGTGCATCAGCCTTTTATGACTTTTAAAGACTCCCCATATCAATCAAGCAAAGGCCAGATTAGAGCGTCAGATCTCTTGGAACTGGAGTTCTGAGATACCGTGTGGGTGTTGGGATTCTCTGCAAGAGCAGCAAGAGCGCTTAAGGCTATGTTATCTCTCTAGCTCCCTTGAGTAAATATTTTATTTCTCAATTCAGCGTGTTGTGACATGTGCTATGGTCTGTTTATGTCCACTGACAAATGAGCAATATCTATGGTTTGAATCAAACAAACTGTGTGCCTATGATCATGTTACACATGTCTCTAAGGGACACATTTGAGAATTTCTTTAGGAGGTTTAGACCTTTTGCCTAGCATGTTGAGAAGGCCTGGATTCATTGCCAGCATTGAAAAAAAATAGCTAGAGAGAGAGAGAGAGAGAGAGAGAGAGAGAGAGAGAGAGAGAGAGAGAGAGAACAAAACAAACCCAAACAAACAGTAAGGAAAAGGAAAAAAATGAAAAAGAATTTCCCTTGAAATTTTGATGTTGAATATGAGTTTAAAATGTTACCACATTATTCTTCCAGGTGATTGGGGGCATTTTATACTCTCTTCTGGTAGCATTTAAAAATTCTGTTTGGGGGACTGGCAGTGAAATGGCTCACTGGATAAAAGCACTTGCTGCTAAGCCTGGTAGCCAGAGTTGGAGTCCTAGGACGTATTTGGAAGGAGAAGATTGACCTCCCTTTGTGTGCCATGGCATTCATGTCCACATACATACATACATACATACATACATACATATATATACAATCAATAAATAATATAATAAGAAACTTTTAATTAAAAAAACATGTTTAGGCCAACAAATGGCTCATCAGGTAAAGAGGTGTTTGCTGCACAAGCCTGGGAGCCTGGGTTTGATCCCCAGACAGAATCACCTGGCTGCATTGTCTTCTGATTTCTGCGTGTGTGCTCTGGCATGTATCCATGTGCTTTCCCTTTCTCGAGTGCGTGAGCACACACACACACACACACACACACACACACACACACACACACACTACTACTACTACTACTACTACCACTATTTGAAAAGAAGAAAACATCCAGCTAGGTGGTGGTGGAGAACACCTTTAATTCCAGCTCTTGGAAGTTAGAGGTAGGCAGGTTTCTGAGTTTGAGGTGAGTTCCAGGGCAGCCAGAGCTGTACAGAGAAACCCTGTCTCCAAGTTAAAAAAAACATTCTATTTATCCATACCCCCTCCAATGCTTGGCTTAATAATACATTTAAATATATATTTTATTTTTAATTGACACATAGGAATCACACAAATTTTTAGTGAGTGTCATGGCATTGCTGCCTGCCACTCTGCAACTCAGAAGGCTGAGACAAGAGGATTGAGTCTGTGGCCAGTCTTGGCTACAAGTAACAACATCTTGTCTGAAAAAACAACCAAAGGTGAGCTGGAGAGATGGCTCAGTGGTTAAGAGCACTGGTTGCTCTTCAGAGGACTGGAGTTCAATTCCCAGCAACCACATGGTGGCTCACAACCATCTAGAGTGGGATCTGATGCCCTCTTCTACACGTGCACATGCAGATAGAGCACCCACATAAAATAAATAATAAATAAATAAATCTCAAAAAACCAAACAGCCAAATACCACTCTCCCCCAATTGTATATTTATGATCGAAGTGTAATGAGTGGCATTTCACTTCAGCACATTTGTAGTATGCAATGATGAGATTCTGCCAGAAATGCTGAGTGTTCCCAAATGGAAAATGTAGAAGAATGTCTTATTATGGTTTCGATTTGATCTTCCATATGACAACTTAGCAGTAAGTTTCTAGATTGTATTTCCTTCCTTGAGTTCAGATTTCCTTATGCAAATCTTCTTAAAGCACTCTGTACAAACTTACCCACATCCCCATTTTCCAGACGCCAAGCTTTTGCACACCATCCATATTACCTTCCTCGTATCAAGATTCAGATTCATGTGCTCTCAGTAGGGTCTCATTCTGTGGCTCAGGCTGATTCCAAACTTATTTCTCAGCCTCAGAAGTGCTAGAATTACTGGTGTTCAGCAACATGCCCGACTTAACAGCCTTAGCATCCACACCCTTCTGTCCTCTTGTCTTTAATAAACACTTACAGGTTGCTTGTTCCATGAAAAATACTCTTTACACATAACCAGACTTAGGCCACCCATTTAGCCACAAGTTCTGACTGGTTCTCTCCATTGTCAGAGTATAATCTGGTACAAGACATGTAACCACATGTATTAAAATGTTGTTTTTTGGTGCTGAAGAGGGTTAAGAGTTCACGGTGCTCTAGTAGAGGATGGGAGTTCTGTTGCCAACAAAGTTGTTTGGGCAGCTCACAACAGCTTATAACTTGAACCCTAGCGGATCCGACACCCTCTTCTGGTCTCCAAGGGCAATGGTACTCATGAGTGCAGATCCATACACAGACAGAAATATTGATACATAATTATAGAAGATCTCATGTTTAGGCTGGGGAAGTAACTGGGGTAAAATGCTGGCTGTGTGAGTGTGAGGACAGGAGTTGGGATCCATGCACCTGTGTGGATGGCAGGTGGGCATGGCAGGCTCCCTGAAATTCTAGTGCTCTTGAGGTAGGTACAGGGGATCCATGGAGTAAGCTGGCTAGCTAGACCAGACTGTATTGGTTAGCCCTGCGTTCACCCGAGAGACCCCGCCTTAATGAATAAGATAGAGGGCAATCGAGGAAGACTCCCAACAGTAGCCTCTGTCTGGAAAAGAATCTGAGAGGGCCCTAGCTGAATCCAGCTGACTCTGTCTTTCACAGCCAATGGGCTCTCGTGCCTCTTCATTTACTTGCCTGTGGGGAAAGAGAAACATAGAGGAGCTCTTGTGTTGTGTGTATGCTCTGGCTGGAGAGGAGACACAGAACAGTGCTTAGGTCTGTGGACAGGCTGAGGATCGGTTTGGAGGAAAGCTGTTGAAGGCAGAAGTTGAAGCTCTTTGAGAAGGAACTGAGGAAATCAAAGGGCAGATGGCCCCTGAGGATAGCTGGGTGTTTCCCACTTTCACGTCAGCCCGAGTTGAGGATGCCAGTGTGCTCTTTCTAGCTGGCAATGCCTTACAGCCGCCCAAGAGCCCTGGAGCAGCAGCTGTGACTTTTGTTCTGAACACACGTGAGACCTCTGGGGATCCCGAAGAATTTTTGGGGCGGGTTTACAGGTGGCTGAGGTCTGTGCTCTCGGGAAGAAGCAAGAGCAAGGGCTGGAGGATCACAGTACTTTTCCTCAGCTATACTATGACCTTGTGCTTATGAACTTCGGTTTGGGTGACAGGGACTCAGTCGTCCTCTGGGTCTGGGAAGACTGTCTACTGAAGCGGGTGGGGAAGTCTGAGGTGTGAGTCACCAAGTCCTCACATAGCCCGCACATCAGAATTTGAATAATTTCATGCACAAAGCGCTTGAAGCATAGGCCTTCCTGAGGACCTAGGACAAGTTTCTAGAGAAAGGAGCTTAGATATCTGCAGCCATGTCCCAGGGACTCAAGGAGTTTGCCAGTGCAATCACTAGCCTTTTTTCAACTATTAAGAATTGGGAGTCAGGGGTAAGGAGACACTCGTTTTTTTTTTTGGTCCAGACCATTTACTAAGACAGAGAACCCAGGAGGAAGAGGAGGCCACTGTTAGGACATGACAGTCCATGCTGAGGAAGGAAGGATAAACGGAGAGGTGGAAGAAGGCTCGGGATGTCCAGCTTGTCATCAATTCCTGTTTTAGAGCTAACCCGGTCTTCCTTTAGCAGACAGAGCCAATGGCGCAGCGTGCCCCCATCTCACTGTTCTCTGTTGCTCCGTGTTCCACAGAAGCTCCTTTGTTCCTGGCTTGTATGGACTCTTCTTGGAAGTGAAGTGGAATCCTGAGCTTCGTTCAGGCAGTCCCAGCCTCGGGGTTTGGGTATCACTAATGGGCAAGGGGTTTGGGTTCCTGAGGAAATCCTGCCAGTCAGTCGTGGCTGAGCCTCAGTGCGCCTCAGAACTGGAGGAAGAGAAGAAGAACATGAAGGGGAAGAGAGAGCTGTCTCGGGAACACTTCAGTGCCTGGAACCGCCCTCACGGTGAGCAGAACCATTCCTTACTACTCTGATTTGGACGTGGCACTCCCACATTAGTCTCGGGCTAGTGGCTTTTGTCTGCTAAGGAAGATGCCCTCTTGATTTGCCAGCTTGCCTCGGGAGTTTTTATTTGTCTTGTCCCATCTCAGTGTTGGTTTTCTGCACGTAATTAAAGGGTCTCAACACCGGGTATCACACTAGAGTTTATTAACAGGGACGCTGGAGAAGCAGAAGAGAGAGTTTTGCATGAGCACTTTCTTTAAGAGGGCGAGTGGGCCCATGTTTGCATAGCCACACCCAGGGCTGTGGCAGCAGCTCTGCTGTGTCCCAGGTGAATGCCAGCACAGGTAGGTCGCGCTGCCCTGTGGGAGGTCTGCAAGGACTATTGGGAATGCTTACACTCAGGAGCACTTCGTTCAGGACTCTGAGATTTGGGAAGCTCTCTTGTTCTTCAGCTTCTCACCTTCTGGGGTCACATGAGCCCGTGTTTAGGGTGGGAAGGGAGGTTGGTTGCTGGTGTGTTTAGACATATTTTTGGTTCTCCCGCATTCTTGAACACTGTCTGGCTTTCAGTCTCTTGGGGTAAGTGTAGGGCTGCCTTTGATATACTCCATTTCTGGGGAGAGGCCTGAGCCCAGTGTGAACCAGATGGACACTGTGATTCTTCCTGAGTTACACTGATGCCCATTCTAACTCAACTGTAGAGAAGCAAAGAGAGAACCAAGTAGCTCCTCAGGTGCCTTCTCAGCGTTTCTTTGCCTTTTTAAAGAGCACTGTGCTGCCAGTCAATGGGTGATGTGGCTCTTCTCTAGTCCATTATTAAGGCTTTTCTGTGATTTAATTTTTCAGAGCCTAATAGCCCTTTTCCAGAGTGTTTGCAGGCTCTCAGGTGAATTCTCTGTCTGTGAGACTGTTCATCAGGATTTCATGTCCTTAGTAGACCCAAGAAAATTATTGGAGTTTTGTTCAGTGTTACGATTTGCCTTCAGTGTTTTTTTTTTCCTCTCTCTCTCATATTATAGGCCTGGTTGGTTTACACAACATCGGACAGACCTGTTGCCTTAACTCTTTGATTCAGGTGTTCATGATGAATGTGGACTTCAGAAAGATATTGAAGAGGTACAACTATGGCTCTGGCTGATAATGTGCATGTCATTTATATTTTAGAATATTTATTTATTCACAGTGACTTTGACTCTTATAAGTCTTCTTTCCAGAGATGCTCAAGAAAAGATCTTTTCTTGCATATTTTGTACTGCAGGTTAGCATTATTTACAACGTTTAACAATACAAACATGCTTGTCCTTACCTCCATTTGGTTTCAAATGATATGGGTCATCAGTGCTTTTTAAATTTATTATTACTATTATTTTATTGTTTTATGTATGTGGTATTTTGCCTGAGTGTATCTCTGTGAACCCATGCGTTTCCATGGAGACTAAAGGAGAGAATTAGATCCCATGGAACTGAAGTTTGACTCACAAATAGTTGCGAGTCACCGTGTAGATGTCAGAATTGAACCCAACGTCCTGTGGAAGAGCAGCCAGTGCTCTTAACCTCTCCAGCTCCCATTAGTGCTTTTATTTTTGAAGTACAACCAAGGGTGACAGTCGTTGATCTGGGGTTGGGACCAGACTAACCTCAGAGAAAGTCAGTGAATAGATGCAGACATTTTGTCAGTGATTCTATTTAGCCCCGTGATTTTTCCTTGTGAGAGTTGCCTACAACTAATGAACCATGACTGTCATATCCCATACTGCTCTTTCTTCCCAGGACCTAACTCAGTATTTGTCTTTGCAGTATGAAGTATCTCTGACTGGACATTTATCTGCTCACTCTGGTGTGGGCTCAGAATGTGATACAGCTGTCCCTCAATGTGATAGTTGGGCATGGTTGGTATGGGACTGTGATCTCCCTCTTAATGAGGTATCCTGTCCACCCCAGTCCCTAAATCATCAGAGTACATGCATAAATCTACCCGTTTCCACAATTCTAAGTTAATCTAGAGAACAGCATAGACATGCAGGGTCTTTGCAATTCCCTAAGTGATTTCATTGTGCTCCTGGCCTGGAGAAAGGGGGGTCTGAGCTGTTCTTACTTGACAGGATAACAGTGCCATGGGAGCTGGAAGAGCAGAAGAGAAGTGTCCCCTTTCAGTTGCTTTTGTTGCTGGAGAAGATGCAGGACAGCCGACAGAAAGCAGTGCTGCCCATGGAGCTGGCTAAGTGCCTCCAGGCCTACAACGTGCCCTGTAAGAGCCTTCTACGGGCTCCTGCTCGCTGATGGGGGTGGGGAGGGATCAAAGAGCAGAGGAGAGGGCTGATGGGCAGTTAAGACCAGGTAGACTCTAGACTCCTTTTATTAGAGGTATTGGTGTTGTTCTGAAATACACACCTCTTTGCCTTTGAAAGAAAAAGGTTTACGTATGAATTTTCTTGTGACTATTACCAGCTTACTGCTTTGAAGTGGCTTTTAAAAAGCTAGCTATTTTCAGGGTGTAGTGTGTTGGTTTGATACATTTATGCAATATATAACGATCACACCAGGGCAATTAGCATATCTTTCTCTTTAAACACTCTTTGTGTTGCTTATAACCAAGTGTACTTTTGCCAAAAAACACTTTCATCCTTCCTGTTGTCCTTTGTCCTGGTTAACTTTTAATTGTCAACCTAACACAGTCACAGTGGAGTCTCAATTGAGGCATTGCCCAGATTAGATCGGTGTGTAGGTGTGTCTGAGGGTGATTGTCTTGACTGTTAATGGATGTAGGCAGGCTCAGCTCACTGTGGCCCACACCATTCACTGGGTAGGAGGTCCCAGGCTATATAAGAAAGTCAACTGAGCATGAGACAGAGAGCAAGTCAGTAAGCAACAGTCTCTCATGTCTTCCCTTTCAAGTTCTGGCTTGAGTTCCTGCCTTAGTAATGGAGAAGTGTGAGCAAGAGAAAGCCTTCCTTCCACATTTTATCACAGCCACAGACCATGTTATAGTGGCTTTTCTTCGGAGGACCTAACTCAGTAGGTTCGACTATGGATGGATTCTTCTCTTCTAATTCTTTATAAAATATACAATACATTTAGTAAACTGTGAACAGCTGAATGCCAGAGCTTACTCCTCCATTTTCATTTGGAGTGTTTTGTAAATATCTGCTGAATCCATTTGGTGTGTGAGCCACCATGTGGATGCTGGGGATTGAACTCAGGTCCTCCAGAAGAACAGTCAGTGCTCTTAACCTCTGAGCCATCTCTCCAGCACCCCATTTGCTGTGTAATATTTTTGAATTGATGCCTGTGGGTTTTTAAAAGAGATTTATATTTATTTTTAAAAGATTTTATTATTATTATTATTATGATGATGATGATGATGTTTATATATGCTATGTGTGTGTGACAGAGGGTTCCTTCAATACCTCAGGATGTGTAGCGGCCAGAAAAGAACTTTTGAGAGTTGATTGCTTCCTTCCACTGTGGTTTCTAGGTGTCACACTCAGGCTGCCAGGTCTGAGCAGTTTTGCATGATTCTTAAAAAAATCCAGACTTTGACTTACTAATTTTTTTTTATGGTTATGGGTATTTTGCCTGCATGTATATCTATGTACCATATATGGGCCTGGTACCCTTGGAGGCCAGAAGAGATTTTTGGATCCCCTAGGACTAGAGTTACGACTATGTTATATGCCACCTGGGTGCTAGGAATTGAACCCAGGATCATTGGAAGAACAAATGATGTCTCTGTTGGTATTTGAGTACCTATCTGATGTGTCACTTATCTCTACTTTAAAAAAGGGCATTCTTAATTTGTTGTGAATCTTAGGGGAAAACCTCAGATTTCCTTTACACACTGTGATATTAAATGTGTATTTGATGGGCTGAAGAGATGAGTTGGGGCTCATTATATAAATTAATTAATATATTCAGTTAACATAGAGTGATCTCATTCATCATTTGTGGTGATATATTGTGTATCAAATAAAGATTGCCTGAAGATCAGAGGACAGAACCAGCCAGAGTTAGCCATAGAGGTCAGGCAGTGGTGGCACACATCTTTAATCCCAGCACTTGGGATCACACACCTTTAATCCCAGCACTAGGAAGGTTGAAAGGGGAAATGATATGGCTGGGCAGAGAAAGGAATATAAGGCCAGAGGAGACAGGAGTTTAGCTTTACCATTTCAACCTGCCCTGTGCTTTCCTTCATTTCCCATATTTAGTCTTAAGATTCCTAGAGACAGGATTGACCCCCTTTGGCCTGAGGATTCAGTAGTGGCGAGAAGTTTCTCTAATGGTTTGTTCCTCTGTCTCTCTGATCTTTAAGCTTTTACACCAATATCTGGCTGTGGGTTTTTAATAAGATCAATTAGGATTCGTGTGACAGTTATTGTAAATTTGTTGTATACAAGGCAACAGGAATGACAGTGATTTTGCCTCCAGGGAACGCAGAGTTAGAAGCAGGACAGGTTAAACATCAAAGAAGACAGAATATAGAATGCCAAGCCTATGCTGTGATCTGTATTATGGGGGAAGGACAATGAAGCTGTGATGGAAGATACAGGATGTTCACAGACAGTGCTGTGGCCTGAAATGTCTTTGCATTTTGGCACGGAGCGGCCCTTTTGTGAAATAGTCTGGGGCATGTTTTTCGCCTTTTCTTGCTTCCTATTTCTTTGGATCAACACCACTCAAGTCAGTTGTGTCTGTTCAGACCCACTTATATAACAGGGAGACGATTCCCTGCAAAGGTCCTGCTCACATTGGCCGGGATTATCTAACATGGAGTTGGTCCTTTCTCTTTCCTCCTTTACTCTGGCATCTTGGAGCTCTGCTTTTAAAGACATGAATAAAAAAAGACCACTAGGGGGCGGAAGAGTCCAGTCATAGAAACCGCTCAGCAGAAAAATGGGAGAAAATAGTTGGGAATCTTATAATCAGCTGGCCGAGGCCTGAGGAGGTGGATAGTGAGAGAAAGTGATGGGACTCTTAAAAAAATAAAACCAACCCTGAGCTTGCTCTTATTTATCTTTCCAAAAGTGATGGAAGTCTAGTAAAGGATAAAGGAGCGTTGGTGTGTTCATGTGGTTGGGGTCTCAGTGGCTCAATAAGGCATAAGATGTCTCCTTATGAATTGTGTTTCTCTCTCACAGTGTTTGTTCAGCACGACGCTGCTCATCTCTACCTTACAATCTGGAACCTGACCAAGGACCAGATCACTGATGTGGACTTGGTAAGAGCTGGCATCTGGACAAGTCAGAGAGCTGAGATGTTGCTTGGGGGACCTGCTCCGCTACTGTGTGCACTATGAGCGAGGAATGCACCCCTGCTTGCTGTAGCTCTCTGGTGTGGTTACCTTTATGTGCAGGGAAGCAAAACTTTGTGTCAGTTGTTTCTAGAGCTTCTGTCTGAGAACGATTTGTCTCTACCTGGTGCGACCTTTAGCTCATCTCACCTTTTTGCTCTCACTGCTCACAGGCAGAGTGGCTGCAGACTCTGTTCACAGTCTGGACGAAGGAGTCCCTGATTTGCTTGGGCTGTGCCTCGGAAAGCAGCAGAAACAGTCGGCTACTCATGCTCTCTCTTCCTCTTTTTGATTCGGACTCAAAGCCCCTGAAAACACTGGTGAGAGACTTTTCATCAGTGGCTTTGAGCACCCCGAGGTTAACCTGTTTCCCCTTGCTCTGTCACTACCCTGGAATCTTTGAAAGTCATTTGTCTACAATGACTGGCAAGATGACTTAGCATGTAACGGGTGCTTGCTGTCAAGTGTTATGACCTGAGTTCGATTCCTGGATCCTACACAGTGGAAGAAGACAATTAGAAAACCTGCTTCTGTTCTCCATATATGCACCTTGGCATGAGTTTGCCCTCCTGCAATAATAAACAAAAACAAAAGCATAATATAATTAAAAAAAAAGCGAGCTGTGTTTCACTTGTACACCCTGGGCCAGCCTCGCCTTTGACTTAGGGGAGAATTCTCCTTTTCCTTCTCCCTCTGCTTGGCTCACACTCTTCCCCTGGCAAGTCCCTTCCAATTTTGTTCCTCAAACCAGCGGGTACTTTCTGAAATTCTGCCCCATGTGCCCACTTAGGGGGATGGGGATTAAAGGGTAGCAAAGCTTGGGCTTCTACTACCAGGAGGAGAGGGTTGTTTCTGAGATGAGGAACATGAGTGCTGCTCTTTGCTTATACTTGTTCTCCTGGATGGGATAGGAGGATGCCATGCGCTGTTTCCTCCAGCTCAAAGAAGTAGCAGACAAGTGCTTCTGTGAGAACTGTGGGAAGAACACGCTGAGGAAACAGGTACTCTTTACGTCCAAACTCTTCACTGGTCTGGGGATGCCCATGGGGTTTCCTGAGAAGTCTTTGCAGACCCCTGAAGGGCATCTCACTCATAATGTTGGACATAGGGAATCAGTCCAGCTAGTACCTGGGATCCTCAGGCTTCTTTTGTAAATTTTGTAAAATTTGCATAATTTTAGACATGACATCTCAGATCATATCACTGAGAGGGACAGGAAGACCCTTTTAGGGGCATGAGGAGAAGGTTTAAGAGTAGTGGGTAGGGTTTTCGTTTGGCTGGAGCCCTAGAATAGACTCTTCAGATCCTGTGCCTGAACAGAGGCCTTCTGTGGAGATGTGTGGTGAGTGATACTCAGTCATATGAGTGTTGAAGGTGCCCTGCATGCCCCTCGTGGGAAGGAGCACATTGCCAGCCTTGACACTGCTCTGAACCTGCCCATGTCACGTGCCCAAAGACTTATTGTCATGCCGATTTTGCTTTCTCCAGGTTTTGAAGCTGACTCACCTGCCCCAAACGTTGACCATCCACCTCATGAGATTCTCTGCCAGAAACTCACGGACAGAAAAGATCTGCCACTCAGTGTATTTCCCTCAGGACTTGGATTTCAGTCAGGTTCTGGCAACTGAGAAAGAATTTGGTGATAGCAAGGAACAGGTAAGGCTTGCTTTTCATTCTTAATTCACCTCAGCAGACTCTGTGTCCTTCTGAGGTAGGTGTCCATCCCCATTAGCAGCTGTGCACCATTCGTTCATAAGGGCTGTAGTTGTAAGTATCAGACTATGAGGTGACATGGACCAGCATCACATGGGGCAAACACTTCCTGGGTCAGGCTCTCATCCAGGGACCCACACCCCCTGTTAGCCGTACTTGGCATATACAACAGTGGAGAATCACCTGCAGTTTGGTATGATTCACAAAAGCACATATATATTCAGGACTTCTTTCTGCTTTTCTTTTTTAAAAATTAAAAATTGCATTTACTTATTTGTTAGTGTATTTGTATGCCATGAGTAGGGTCAGTTCTCCCCTCCCACCTCCTGGGTCCCAAGGTCTTCAGTCTTGGAGGCAATCATCTTTATCTGCTGAGCAATCTTGCCAGCCCAAGACAGACTTTCCTTCTTAGGCAATACTTTAATGATCAAGCCTTTGTAGTTGTGAGAAGCAGTGATGAGTCACTGTCTTTACTTTTAAAGACCCAGAAAGCTTCCTTTTGCTAAATATTGGGTTTTATGGAAATGCCTCAGAGCACTGAGAAAAGGGACCTGAAATTTGGTACTTCCTATTTGGAATGCTATGGAATACTCACAGGCACATAAGTAAACACCAAGTTTTGGGTTCTTAGAGCCAACTAAACTGTCTTATTGAAAAGCCAGAGCCTCCTTTAACAATAATATCAAAGTAGCCAGTTGTTGGAACAAATTTAATCAGAAGAAAATTTAATTCAGTTTTTTGAAGTTAATAGCTTCTTGGGAGATTCTGAGAAAAAAAATGACCGTCTTTTCCTTGTAAGTTAGAAGTAGGAAATGTTACATTTGCAAATTTTAGATCTCACATATATGGCTTCATTCTTGGAACTTTTGTTTTGTTATGTTGGTCCATTTGCCAATTCATGCTCTGGAAACCAAAATATTGAAATATAAAGCCTATCTTTACCTATTAGGTGTCTATGTCTTAAGCATCAGAAAGCAAACTAGGACACCAATCTTCTAGATTATTTCGAAGTGGGTCTCAGAGTTTCTATTATTTTGTTTATAAATACATTTTTTGTTTCTCTAAAGAGTAGGCATATATTCTTAGGGTAATCAACCTTATTCATAATTCCTTACTATTTCCCAATATTCAACCAATGTTTTGATATCTCTGTTCTATAATTTCTGAGGTGTGGTGGTTTGAATAATTTTTCCTGCAATGATAATACTTCTCAAGTCCTAGGTAGGGGACCCTGGCTATATGGAGGAACTGTATTAGCTATTCCTTTATTAAAAAGGAAGTTCTCCATGGAGATTATCATTTTGTTTGTTCACTCAAAAATTTCTAAATTTAGCTAAGTATAGTGGCACGTACCAGTAATTCTAGTCCTTGGCTCTGTGTGTGTGTGTGTGTGTGTGTGTGTGTGTGTGTGTATGTGTGTGTATGTGTGTGTGCACACATGCCATGAGCTTGAGGACATCCTATGCTACATAGTAAAGACTCTGTCTTAAAAACTGAAAGAAGGCTGAAGAGGTAGCTCAGTAGATACTTATGTTTGAAGCCAAGCTTGATGACCTGCCATTTACCTGCGTGGTAGGAAGGGAGAACCCACCTTCAAGGCTATTCTCTGAAATTCACCTTCACTGCCTACACATATGTGTGCACACATTGTACACACACAGAAACAAACAAATACTACTGCCTACACATAATAACTAAATGTGATAAAAGTCTAGAGTCATCTTAAAGAAAAATACTTAAGGAAACATTTTAATTAATTTTTAATTTTTAAATTGTGTTTTTCTATATATTTGTGTGCACAGGCACATATACTCCCACACAAGGATCATTGTGTAGAATTGGTTCTTTTCTCTATCCACTTTTGTATGGGTTATGGTGATTAAAGTCACTGGATTTATGTGGCAAGTGCCTTAATCTACTGAGCCATTTTGATAGCCCAAATTTAATTGCCTTTTAGCTAACAAGGAATTTATGCTGTGCATGGTGGCATACACTTTTAATCTCAGGACTCTGGAGGTAGGAGCAGGTGGATCTCTATAAGTTCAAGGCCACCATGGTCTATATAGCAAGTTCCAAGATAGTCAGGTGTACATAATAAGAGAAACCCTGTCTCAAAACAACCAAAACCGAAACCAAACCAAAGCAAAAAGGCTTATATATAATGGTATACAATGTGACATATGTATGTGTATATTGTGGAACAATTAGGTATCTATCACCTTGTAGGCATATCTTTGTAGTGGAAGTATTTAAAACTATTTTAAGCATTTTTCACATTGTGACTGACTGCTATAGTTACAATGCTGGTGACTGACCCAGGAAACCACCATTTAGTCTCTTTCTATGACTAAAGTTTTTAGGTGGAAAATCACCTTTCATTTTTTTCAGGGATTCTGGAAGTGTGCAGACTTTTTGCTTATGAATGTTAATACTTATGCTTACTTGTAGAACAAAATTCCTGAAAGATACTCAGACAGGGTAGTGCTCAAGGGTCAGCAAAGAGTGTCACGCACAGTGGGCTGTCCAATAGGTCTGCTCATGTTTCTTGGTTGCTAAGGTTTAAAATGTATTTTTTATTTTTAAAAGTTTTGTTTTTTTATTTTTTTAATATCTATTTTTATTTTATGTGAATTGGTGTCTTGCCTGCATGTATAACTGTGTAAGGGTGTCAGTCAGATCTTGGAATTACAGACAGTTGTTAGCTGCCATGTGGATGCTGGGAATTGAACTCAGGTCCTCCAGAAGAACAGTCAGTGCTCTTAACTGCTGAGCCATCTCTCCAGCCCCAATCTGCAGGGTCTTATGGATGCACTCTTGACTAAGCCCTCATCTGGCTCACTGTAGTGCTTTGCTTGGTTGTCTGCTGCACGCTAAGTGTGTGAGATACAAGTGACTTGTGAGAAGTGGGCTCACATTCTCTTCTAGGTGCCTGAACATGAGCCATAGTGGCTCAGACTGTGTGCAGCAATGAGGGACCCTGACTGCAGAGCTGTGGGACCTGGGCTCCATGCCTGTTGAACAGAGTGCACACGGGACTTTAAGAAAGTGTCCTGACTAACATGGTGATCAGGCTCACAGGCAGCCACACATTCTCTACTCTTCTTTTTCCATAGAGAATTGATTTCTTAAAATTTTGAGGGAATAGCATGACTATGTCAGTTCTAATGGATACTTTGGTTATTTTCTACTTAATCTGCCATAGTGATACTGTTTTCCTGATGTCTGTTGAATTGGTTTCTTTTCTGTTTCTGTGACAAAAACACCACGAGCAAGGAAACTTATAGAAGAAAGAACTTATTTTGAGCTTATGGTTCCAGAGCAATAGAGTCCACAAGGCAATGGAGGGATGTGGCTGGACATTTCTGCATTTGTCTCTCTCCAGTCTGAAGTACACTATGAACTCTTTGCTGTGATTGCCCATGTCGGGCTGGCTGACTTTGGACATTACTGTGCCTACATCCGGAATCCTGTGGATGGAAAATGGTTCTGCTTCAATGACTCACACGTTTGTTGGGTAAGAAACATCATCCAGATTGCTGCTTGCTTTAGATTAGCTACTGAGCCCGGGGCTACCTGGGTCCTTACTGTGAAGACTGTGGTCCGGTACTCTGAATGGAAGTGCTTTTTATGAGGTGCAAAGTCCCTTTTCCCCCCTAGAAAACTGCTCCTGGTTTCTAACTGTATGTGCTCACCCAGTTCAGTGCCCAAGTTTCTGCTACTCTAGGCTCAGTGCCATGACACTTTGGACTCTGTGGGAAACTCCTCTAAAGCCAGACTTGTAACTCTTGGATAGGCATAATCAAGTTTAAAGAGAGGAGTGGACTTGTCTAGGGGGACAAATCACAGTACCATGCATTCTAGGAACACTGAATACTGTGTTGGGTGTTGACTTCTCCTTATGCACTTCTAGGTGACCTGGGAGGATGTTCAGTGTACCTATGGAAATCACAGATATCGCTGGTAAGAGAAGGCTCGGCTTGTTGAAACTTGATGAAGCCCCACTGAATTCTTGGCTGTGTGAAACTTTTACAGCTTCAGCTGTTACATTCTGATCACTCCCCTGAGACTAGCTAGTCAGCTTCATCTGTGACTTCCCAACCAACTATCCCATGCTTTTCTTAATACTAAGATTTTTGTAATGCCTATGGATTCCTAATGGAACCCAAACACCATGTCCACCATTTTCTACCTAACTGCAAAGTCCTCCTCATGTTTTATTACTCATGGCCTTTTTCCAGGGTGCAAAACCTTTACAGATTGACCCAGGCAGATCTGTGGGGGCTTCTCACATGCTATAATTGGGTCCTGAGCATGCCCCCATGTGACAAAGATCATCTTCTAATTTCTTGCTTGTGTAACTTTCTTGTACATTTTACATGTACTCTTTTAGGGGACAAAAACCACTCTTGATCTTTTTATGTCTATCAGTAGCTTGCATTTAGTAAGAATCAACAAATATCTCTTAAGACCACTCATTACGGGGGTGGGGGGGTGGGGTGGTGGTGGTGGTGGTGGTGGTAGTGTGATGCTGGAGAGAAAAATAAAGCAGCATGAAGATGGGTCAAAGAGTCTTTGTAAAGCTTTCCTGGCCATTTTATTCTGGTCTGGGGACAATGGCATACACAAAAGATGATCTCGGATGGCTTTCAGCTCAGAAGCGGGCTTGAGTGCTTGAGAAATAAAGAAGTGGATGCAATTGTGTTTGAGGACACCCCCCCCTTCAGCCTTCTTACCAGCTTTTTGTTTCTGTTTGTTGTTGATGCCCTTCTGATTTAGGGCAAGAACTGGCAGACTGTAGAGAGCAAGGGAGGAAGTTCTCAGCTCTGTGGAACACATTTCCTGTTGCAGTTACATGGCTCTCTGCCCTTGTAGCACTGAAGAGTCTGTGGACAGTACATGGACACTGATTAGTACTGTTCAATGGTTAAATCTATTTGCAAAAACAGGGATTTTTTTTGTGGCTCCACAATTTTTCACCATATGATTTAGATGTCAACTAATAGCTACTCACAATTTTACCCCTCTGTGGGAATGGACAGCAGGGTCATGGGTTAGATGAACATTTGACCTAAGAGCCAGGAAGTTTACTGTTGTTGGTCATTGTTTCTTTGTGCTTCATTTTCCTGTGCTGACATGTGTTCTTTGCTTTCTAGGCGAGAAACGGCTTATCTCTTGGTTTACATGAAGACTGGATCCTGATGGATATACTCACACCTCCAGAGAGTGATGGACTCCTATTTTCCCTTTATATACCCATGTTTGCTGCATTTTCAATGAGAATCATAATTTAAAAAATACAGTTAAAATTTATTTATAAGTAAGAGGTAATATTGCTATGGTTTGGATGTGGCTCATCTCCTAAAACCTCACACACAGGAAGCATGGTCCTTAGTATGGCATTGTTTAGCTGGTAGACCTTTAAGACATAGACCCAGTGGGAGGTAATTGGTCCATGGGATCACTTTCTTCTGTACAATGATGGTTCTTTTTCTGCTTCTTTACCATGCTATGATGCAATCAGTGAGTCCACAGTATGATGCCAGTGCCATGCTGATTGGATCCTCCAGCCATTAAAATTTTGAGTGAAATAAATATTACTACACACTATTCAGCCTCAATTATTTTACACAGCAACAGAAAATGCATGAATTTAATTGTTCAAATACTTAAATCTCTCACAAGTCTGTTGGAATGGTTGACTTCATCAGTGGGTCTGCTAGATTCTGATGTGGCCTTCAGTATAAGAGATAACCACAGTTGGGAAACTGGGAACCCAGGCATTATTGGGGAGGAATCAGAGATAGTATGAGGAATCTGAGTGACAAGAAACAGTAGAAGGAAGTGTTTTAGTGTTGTAACAGCTAGTGTGTTCAACTTTAAAATATTATTACTGTTATTATTATTGTGCATGTGTGTCTATCTATGTGTACCAATGCACGCATATGGAAATCAGTTCTCTCATCCCATTGTGGGATCCAGGGATTGGACTCAGGTGCTAAGACTTGTGTGAGAAGCCATTTTGCCCTCTGAGCAATCTCACGGACCCTCGGCCTGAACTTTTTTTCGATGTATTTATTCTTCTGTTATGTGTATGAGTGTTTTGTCTGCATTGTGTATCTGTGCATCACACTCACGAAGTACCTGTGGAAGCCACAAGAGGGCACCAGGTCCTCTAGAACTGGAGTTAGAGATGTTTGTGAGCCACCATATTGGTGTTGGGACTCAAACCCAGGTGCTCTGTAAGAGCAGCCAGTGTTCCTAACTGCTGAGCCACCTCTTCAGCCCCTCAGCCATAACTTTAGTTTATTACACATTTATTTGGAAATATATTGTGATCATCCAGTCTCTATGAGGTTGTCATATTACTATTGCATTGTCATGACCAAAATATCTTCAAGGACAACCTAAGAGACTGGCAGTTTCAGAGGGTACGAGGTAGCGTAGCCTTATGCACAGCATGGCAGTGTAGTGGGGAAGGTTCCTCCTCATGGTGGTCAGAAAGAGAGGGAGGGTGAGGAGAGGAAAGAAAGGGATTGGAGAGCCTTCACAGCCTCACTTCCAGCTGCTTCTTCCAGCTAGGTGTCACTTGAGGGCTCACCTACTTTCCAACCAGTGCCGCCAGCTGGAAAGTCTGTGGTTCGATGAAGTTCATAGATGCTGAGAGTTGGTGCTACAGGGAATGAAAATGAAATCCTGGTGTGTGGCAGAGGAGGCGGCCTTTGAGTGGGAGGGCCTTGGAGGGAAGGATAGGTGTGTTTGTAGGGGAAGCATATGCAGCCCTGTGGCTGAAAAAGACAAGATTCACGGTTCCCATGCTGGGGAAGGAAGTGTGGAGGGATTGAAGAGACTGAGAGTGAAGTGGAAGAACAAGGTCTCAAACTGGGCTAAATGGTCAGTGAACACTGGAGGATTAGAGAAGGCAGAGATGCTTAGTTGTGTTATGGCAGAACCAATTTTCAGGTGAGAAGTTAAAGAAATGATGGAGTCGAAGGACTTTGAAGGTCACCAAGACCATTTTGAATTAGGAAGTGTGGGTGGTGGGAGGAATCCCCAGGACCCAGTAGCAACCTGGAAAGTGAGGAGGGCGGGAATGAACACCCCACTTTAACAGATGAAACAATTCATCTATGCTCAATGATATGTTCAGCAGGTCACAGTTGTATTTAGTGTTCTCTAGAGGAACCAAACTGATAGGATGAATATATATTAAAAGGGGATTTAGTAGGTTTCCTTGTACAATATGGCCTGGATAGAAACAACGGCCATTTTTTACACTGAGAGGCCAAGGACCAGTAGCTAGTGCTTAGTTACAAGGCTGGATGTCCAGGCACTCTTCATCTACTGCCCAAGGATTCCTGAAGAGCTGGTTATCCTTAGCTATTGTGGGAGGTTGAAGAACCTGAGTTCTGGTGTCAGCAAACTGCTGCAGCAGCAGCAGCGGCCAAAGAGCAGGTGCACTTCCAGGCAAGAGGCTAAGGCAAGCAGGCAAAAAGCAAAAGCTTCCACTGGGACCTCCTTATATCTATTCTGCTACTGAAGGTGCTGTCCACACAAAGGGAGGGCTCTTACACTTCAATTAACCTAATAAGGAAAGTCCCTCATGGGCATGCCCAGGTGCAAACATGATGCAGATAATCTCATAGATGTGCCTAGTTTTCAACCTGTGAGTTAAGAATACCCCCCTCCCCACAGGGGTCAAATATTAGATATTTACGTTATGACTTACAACAGTAGCAAATTACAGTTATGAAGTAGCAACAAAAATAATCCTATGGTTGGAGTCACCACAGCATTAGAAATTGTATTAAAGAGTCACAACTTTAGGAAGGTTGAGAATCACTAGCCTAGAGGCTTGTCAAGTCAACAGTCAAGTTTAATCGCCACAGTACTTGAAATGGCTTCTACTGAGTGAGAGTCAGTTCTGTAAGGAGATTGTCTCCACTGAGACTCCAAGCAGTCTTTTACTTTCCAGTCCTTGTAAAATTAAAAAGAAGATTAAAAAAGATTCTAATATACCATGGCGTACAGTAAGCATCCCAAAAGGGAAGAATGGAAAGAAGAAGAAAAGACTAGACCTGAATAAGACTGAAACTTGTTAGGAAATCTCCAAACTCCCTACAGCTTCATGTCTAGCATCTGAGCCACGTAGTACTGTGAATTCTAATGGATTTGGGTAACCCAGCTTCTACAGCCCAACCAAGTGAGGCCCTCAAGGTCTTACTAATAGATTGTTCAATTTGTTGTCTTCAGGTTTCCTTGGCAAATGTTCCATGTTCTTTGTATCTCTATTGTCTTAGTGAGGGCTTCAGTTCTGTGAAGAGACATGACCACAGCAACTTTTATAAAGGAAAATATTTATAGTTGGGGGAATTACAATTTCAGAGCTTCAGTGTGGCAGGGTCAGGTGCTATTGAGCAAGACCTAGAGGTGTGGCTTTGAGGGCTTAAAGACCTCTGTACGGGTGTGGCCAGACCCTTTGAAGGTTGTTCGCTGCATGTCCTTTTTGTTTGTTGTCTGTGTTTTTGGAAGAAGGATTGCTGCCGGGTGAGACATTTCAACTCTCCCAGAAATGCCCTAAGGTTCAATCTTGTATTGGTGAGTGTTTCATATAAACTCCCTAATAAATATTAATCCTTTTATATAATCAATTGCCAATAAATAATTTCTACTATACCTAGCACTCAACATGGGCCAAGCATAGATTCAGAAAAAAAAAGGGTGGAATCAAGAGAGATATGATCCAGCTACCCAAGAAGCAACATGTAAAAAAAACCTCAGATAATCATGGGACACATGGCAAGAGACAGATTAATAAAAACGGGTTAAGATGTGAGAGCTTGTGGTGGTAATGTTCATCTGTATGCAGTAAAAATTATTCTGTGAGTAAAGGAACTGTTTTGGCCTGTGGCGAGCACTGAAGCAATAGGCAGGAAGTCAGAGACAGGTAGAGGAGGGCAGAGTTAAGACAGACTTGATCCAGCTGCCAAAGATGAAAGATGTAAAGGGGCCAGGTGAGGCATAGCAACAGCCATGTGGCCAGGTAGATTATTCAAAATGGGTTGAGTTAAGATAAAAGAGTTAGGGGCTGGAGAGATGGCTCAGCGGTTAAGAGCACCCTCTGCTCTTCCAGAGGACTTGGGTTCGATTCCCAGCACCCACATGGCAGCTAACAATTGTCTGTAGTTCCAGTTCCAGGCAAACACCAAGGCAAATAAATAAATAAAGTTAAAAAAAAAAGATAAAAGAGCTAGCTTACAATGTGTCTGAGACATAAGCTAAACAGGATAAAATTAATATAAGCATATGAGTCATTTTTTTTGGGGGGTAAAAGCTGTCTCTGGCCCAAACGGGGTCAGAAATCTTATTACAACAAGAGTTAGCTAACAATTAGCCTGAGTTATAGGCTAAACAGTATATAATTAATATAAATATCTAAGTCATTATTTGGGGCTAAGCGGTAGTGGGGCTGCGGGTGGGTCCTGACCTTGGGCTAGATGGGTCAAAAACTTCTTACTACAGTTTAGTTTATTATCTTCATGACATGCAGGCAGACAGTGCTGGAGAAGGAGCTGAGAGTCCTATATTTTGATAACACAGGCAACAGGAAATAGTCTGAGACATTAGGTTTAGTTTGAGCACAGGAGACCTCAAAGCCTACCCTCAAGGTGACACACTTCCTTCAACAAAGCCTTATCTCCTAATAGTATTTTAATACCCTATGAGCTTATGGTGGTCAATTACATTCAAACTACCGTATTCCACTCCCTGGCTCCTATAAGCTTGTAACAATATCATAATGCAAAATGCATTTAGTCCAACTTCAAAAGTCCCCATAGTCTGTTACAGTCTCTACAATGTTTTAAAGTCCAAAGTTCAAAGTCTCTTCTAAGATTCATGCAGTCTCTTAACTGAAATCCCCTATAAAATCAAGATTAAAAAAAAAAAAAAAAACCAGACCACATACTTCTAACATATAATGGCACAGGATATACATTACTATTCCAAAACATAGGAAGGGGGCATAGTGAGAAAATACTGGGCCAAAGCAAGACAAAAACCAGCTGGGTAAACTCCAAACTGTATATCTCCATGTCTGATGTCAAAACACTCTTCAGATCTCCACCTCCTTTCAACTTTGTTGACTGCAACACCCTTATTTCTTCTGGTCTGGTTCTACACCCTGTTAGCAGCTCTCCTGGGCAGCTATCCCACAACGATGGCATCTCCAGCATCTTGGTGTCTTCAAGGCAATCCAGGCTTCAACCTCACAGGTTCATGTGATAGCCTCCCTAGACTTCCATCAGGGACACCCCTGACACATTGCTGGCCTCAGCAGCTTTCCTGACTTCTTGACTCTAAAATCAGAATCAAGTGGCTGAAGCTGCCAAGTTCTGTTTTCTGAGTCTGGAACATGACCCCTTGTTCAATTACATCTTTACCAGTTTTCTGTTTTTCATGAGTTCTTTTCCTGCCTGAACATGGCTGTCCTGGAACTTGCTCTGTAGACCAGGCTGACCTCAAACTCAAAGATCCACCAGTCTCTGAAAGCTTGGATTAAAGGTTTGTACCACTACACCTGGCTCTAAGTTTTTCTTTAGTTTCTTTTCAGGACTTGGAAACTTAGCTGGGTGGTGTAGTAAGAAGTTTCTGACCAGGCCTAGCCCCGAGGTCTGGACCAGCAGTCTCAAGTAAACACACAAATGCTTATATTAATTGCAAGCTGATTGGTCTATGGCTCAACTAACTCTTTCTCTTACTAACTAACCCATGATTATTTTGTTTAAGCACTTGGCTTGGTACCATTTCTCGGAGCAGCATTTTTGCCTTTGTTCCTCTGCATCTGCTGGCATCTCTGCTCTGCTCTTCTGCTTCTTAGCATTCTCCTAGTCTGCTTGACCTTTCTATACTTTCTACTAACCAATCAGCATTTTATTAAACCAATAAATTTATTAAAGCAGCAAATCTTTACAATGTATAAGAGCAATATCCCAGAACAGGGTGGGATCTTGACCCGAGGTCACCACTCCTTTTATTCCATTTCTTAATCCATTTATGTCTTTGAGCACAGGACTTTGCTCCATTTCACTTCCTGGTGTTCCCTTTCTCATTTCTCCTCAAATTTTACATTTTTTATTATAAATATGTATAAGAATGAGCGGTAGTAACCATACAACAGAGTCAAGACTAAGGTAGTCAATTTCCTCTGACAACAGAATTAATCAAAATCTCTTCACTTTAGCATCAGGTATTAGGAAAAGGACAAAAGGCAGCCACATTCTTCACCAAATATCAGAAGAATGATCTCTAGGCAACATATTCAAGCTCTCTTCTTGAACTAGGCCTCCATAGTTAATCAAATCACACTCAGCTCCACTGTCTTCCATGCTTCTACTAGAATAGCCCATTAAGTAGCACTTAAAGTGTCCAAATCCATAGCTGCAAGGTCCATATTCCTTCAAACAAAAACTTGGTCAGGCCTATTACAACAATGCTTCACTATCAGTACCAACTTCTTTCTGTCTTAGTTAGTTAAGGTTTCTATTGCTGTAAAAATACTCCATGACTACAACTTTTATAAAAGAAAATATTTAATTGGGGGGGTTACAGTTTCATAAGTTTAGTGTATTATCTTCATGGAGGTGTGCAGACAGACATGATGCTGGAGAAGGAGATGAAAGTCCTACATCTTGATCCCGTAGGTAACAGGAAGTGGTCTGGGATACTGGGCATAGCATGAGCATGGGAGACCTCAAAGCCCACCCCCACAGTGATATATATCCTCCAACAAGGTCACGCCTTCTAATAGTGCCACTTACCATGAGCTTATGGGGGCCAATTACATTCAGACTACTACATCTACCATTCTGAAGTCTCCATGACAACTTATGCTTCACCTTCAAGGGTCAAGCATACCCTATCCAGAGTCACCTTCCACATATTGCATGGCCTCACAGAACCTAGTGCAAACCTTTAGGATCCCATTACTCTTGCATTTTGTGCAAACCCAGTACCTACTGGGCTTGGAGAGATGACTTAGAGTTTAAGAGCATGTATTGCTATAGTACACCTGAATTCAGTTCACAGAAGCTATGCTAGGTGGTTCACAGCCACATAGAACTTCCATCCCAGGAGGTCTAGTGCCCTCTTCTGGTCTCTTTTGGCAAAGGTAGGTAGTTAGCCTTGTAAGGGTTTACATTTTCTGAGCGTTCCTTCCTACTTACCACTGGTTAGTCAATCACATCAGAATGTGAAGTTGAGCTCCCACAAATAGAATGAGATGTAAATACTATCTGCATTAGGGATAAAAGATAGACATCCTGTTGACCAAGTGCACTTGCTAGCTCAGTTTGGGTTTTGGCACATCCTCCACCTCCATAATGACACCTTTGAGCTAATTTTGCTTTGTTGCTATATTTTTTCACTTTGTTTGAAGACTATTCTTTGTTTCTAGCAGCTGTAAGATGAAATGAACTCATGTGTTCCATGTTGATTTTTGTCACAGAAAAGTAATATGGAAGTCTGTGGTGGAAATGTTTTTTGTATGTTGTGAAGTCGGTACCAGAGATTGGGGTGTTGCTGTGAGGAACCCCACCATGTTGGGTTTTGGAGGAATGTGAAGATTCTGAAATTTCAAACTGAAAGGCAGTTGAACTCTGCAGGTGAGACTTATGGGTCATCATGTTTGAGAATGTGGAGGTTTTATATGAGCTGCTCAAACCTCTGTGCTTCCCAAGCAGGGAGCCGGGAAGGGATGGGGAGCAGGATGTGCAGCCTCCAATATTCTCTGATGTAAGTCCCATTTCCTTAGGTGAGACTGTCAGCTAGAGATTCACAGACTGCGTGTGAGTAGGATGCTTGTCAGGGTTGCTATGGTGCCATGGCCTAAGCAACAGCGGGCCTCTAGCATCACACTGTTACAAACATGGGCCTGCTCAGACATTCGGCCCATCTATCTCATTATCCTTTTCTCAAACGCCAACAAAATGGCTCTTGGGTTTTCTTTCAAGTCTAGTTGCAAATTTTAAAATCTACTAGACTAAGAACCTACTACAGGGAACTTCAATTTCTTACCAATGTACATAGGTATTAAATCAGCTAATTCTATAGCATTATTTACAACAATGTATTATTTCTTAGTAGTTATTGCAATGACAAAATTTTTTCTTTTAACACTGATAAACTATGTATATTTCAAATAGAAGGCCCAGAAAGCAAGTGAAAATATTTTTTTTAATAAGTTTGCCTAGCAAAAAATCCATTTATCCAGGCATAGTGTGATAGACTCCAGACTCAGGGTACTATCCTCAGGAAGGAGGGCCCCAAGAACCCAGACTCCAGGCCAGTTGATGCAAAAAGCAAGAGGATTTATTTCATCTGTACAGGCAGGCTACCTCCCTGCCTCCGGAGCAAGAGAGTAGCAAGGGAGGAACCGGGATTAACAATCTCATATCTCTTTTAAAGGCTAAGACGATAAAATCACCATAGCAACTGGGGCAACACATGATTGGTCACTTTAAAGGTCATATTATAATCATAAGGTTGCTCACAATAGTCATGGGGTTGCCTTAAGATCAGCTGGTTAGGGGGCTTTTACAAGCAGGTGTTGGTCACCGCTATTCTGCTTGGAACTTCTGGTATTTTAATCACAGGTTCGACTATTATGTCCTCTCTGAGTTGATTACAGCTATGTGGGCTGGGTCACTCTGTTTCCTGGGACAGACTTTTACTTTTAGTTCCTTGTTCTCATGGGGGGGGGGTGCTCTGCTGAATATCTGAACTGAATGTCTGGGTCAAGTCCTAGAACCCAGGGTCCTTCAAGTAGTGCACACCTTTAGTTTAGCACTGAGGAAGCTGGAGGACTGCTATAAATTCAAGGATAGCCTGGTCTACAACAACCAAACCAAACTAACAGTGGCAAATCCAGGCTAAAGAGCTTTCTAGCATTTAATGAAAGTACATTTTAATAATTCAATCAGCCTTTAGATTTATTTATTTTCTTTGTATTAGTATTTACCTTCATTTATATTTGTGCATCATATATGTGCAGTGCCCTCAGGGGACAGAAGGGGTCATCAGATCCCCTGGAACTGGAGTTACAGATGTAGGGACCTGCCATGTGGGTGTTGGGAATTGATAGAGTCCTCTGCAAGAATACTCTTAACCACTAAGACTTGTAATCAGGCCTTAAATGTAACATGTTAGTTTATCATCTTTTGGTAACACTTACAGAAATTGGTCTAAATTACTACATACAGAAGAAGCTGGAGAGATGACCTCTGGCCTCTGGGAACCTGTGCCCACATGCATGTACTCACAAGCAGACACATACATCTATACATACTCAAAAATAATAGAAATAAATCTTTAAAAGGTTATTTGTGGAGATTATATGTCCTATAATTTTCACTGAAAAAAGGAAATTTAATGAAAAGATCTTTGATGTATACAGCCATTACTTTATATATATCTATATATACTTATATATGTATCTCTCTAAATATATCATAGCATTAATTAAAGCTGTGTATTTATCACTTATATATTAAAAGAACAAAATGATAAGCAACAATTCAAAGAAAATATTTTTAATGTATATCATTTAGAGGTATTATTATCAACATAAAGCACTTATTGTTATTTGACTTGGATTTTATCCAACTTCTGTAATTTCTGTTACAAGATTTTTTTCTCCATCTCAGTTTCTTGAATTAACATAAAAAAGCATTAGGCTTAACATTCCACTAACAAGGAATCTCATAATTAGCATTTCTATTAGTTGACATTTTACACAGGCCAGCTAAAGACCAGCTCTATTTTAGTTTCAAATTCTCTCTTGCCTTGCAGCTATCCTCTTTCAGAGGGAAATTCCTTCATCCAGATGCTATGGGCTCTGACCACAAAAACACTCCAGAGTTCATTAAACACCCAAGGGTACAACTTCCCCTAGGAGGCACTGAGGTAGCATTTTTTATGGTTACAGAAATCATGGCAAAATCCTTGATTTCTTATCTCCAATGGTCCAAGAGCCCCAAATCCACTCCTGTCACACCTTAAACACCCCAGGTAGCTCAACAGAATCACAGATTTGTTCAAGAGAGCCTCCAAGTTGAGAGAGCCCATCATTCAGATTGCATGGGAGCTCAAATAGTTCACTAGAGAACTCCTAGAGACAAAGCCAGACACCAGTGGCAGTTGCCAATAATGGTTCAGATGAATCCCAGGTTGCTCAAAAACAAAACAAAACAAAACAAAACAAAACAAAAAAAAACCCAAACCAAACCTAAAACCAAAACAAAAAACCAACAACAACCAAAAAACCTACTCGGATTTGTAGTACTGTGTAGACAGGTTTTTCCTTGGGCCACAAACTTACAAAAATGACACATAGACTTATTATTAATTATGAAAGCTCTGGCCCCCAAGACTTGCAGCACTTGACAGTGCCCCCAAGATGGTGTCTTTCGGTGAGAAGCTTTCTTTCTCAGTGTTGTGTGTTTTCAGTCCCTTAGGCAGATAAGCACTAGGACTCCTCTTTCCTTCTTTTGTGTTGTCTGTCACACTTGTCTGTTCATCAGGTTAAGAAATCACAACTTTCCAGTCCTGTTTACTGCCATCTCTCTCTGGATGTTGCCTGCTTTCTGTTTCCCTCTACAAAATAGATAACCTCTTCAGCACCTCCACTCTCAATTGCTCACAGTAACAAATTGACCTTTTGTTTATTTGATCCCTCCAGGATGCTTACATATGTTTTGATTGGCAGGTGGTGCTTGTATTTCTTCTCCTTTTAAGTGTCTCCTGTAGCACATCTGATATCAGGGACAGCAACTAAGGTGACTATGTTTTAATGGCTCTTGGACATCCTGCTCATAGCCCTCCATAGGAGGTTATGCATGCCTGGTTCTCTGAAATTCAAAAGTCGACTGCCTAACCCTCTTCACCTGGGTGGCTCTCCAGGAATGGATGTCTTTTAAGGGCTGGTAGTCAATGATGGGTAAGAGCTTTTTTGGCAAGCCAACCTAAGACAGGCACAATCTAGTTACTGAACCCTCTTGAGGTGTGGTCAACAAGGTTAGGGCAAAGAATATGTAATAAGACAGACCCAAAGGGTTGAGGAAATTGGTTGAAACCAGTTGCCAAAGCATGTGCATAATGTGCTTCTTTATGAGTCAACCTGGAGTCTGCCTTAGGGCCTAGTAATAGGTGCTGTCAGAGGTCCTGATCATGCCCAGCCAATGAGAGGCTACTGCACAACGTCATCATATTGGGATGCAGTGTGGGTGCTGGGAGGAGGGTGTATAAAGCTCTTCTCATTGCTGAGTAAATGAATCTGTTATTTGCTTCTCACCTGACTCCTGGTGTCTGAGCATTGACACCAGGCCTTCTCAGCCCCTCCCCTGAGGGAGCAGTTAGGACCTGGCAACAAATAGGTTTTCTTTGGGCCACAAGCTGAAAAAAAAAAAAAGATAGAGACTTATTATTAATAATAAAAGATTGGTCTATAGCTTAGGCTTGTCCCACTATATCTTATAACTTATATTAATCCATTTCTATTCATCTACATGTTGACATGTAATTTGTGGCTTTTACCTCTCACCCTATGTGTCTTGCTCCTTCTGAGTCTGGTGACAACTTGTCCCTCTCTGTCCCTAGAAGTCCCGCCTAATCTCTTTCTGTATAGCTAATGACCTTCAGCTCTTCATTAAACTAATCGCAGTGACACATCTTGACACAGTGTAAAGGAATATTTTGCAAAATTTTCCCCTTTTTGTCTAAATAAAAAGGAAAAGTTTTAACTCAACAATGCAAAACTATATATGGTAAGAACAATTATCAAGTAAGATATATATTCACAATGCCTCGTCTATATTTGCTGTTACTGTGTGTATGGGCTCATGTGTGAAGGTCAAGGATGCTTTCTGGAGTTTCTCACCTTCGCATGGGTTCTAGGGACTAAACTCTGCTTGTCAGGCTTGCAGGCAAAAATTGTGGGAAGAAAAAGCACATTATTATTAAAGAGATAATAATTTCTCCTAACTCTAGCAGACTTTAAGGTATCCACCTTCAGAAGTGGCAGCTTTCATGAGTGGTGGTTCCTTAGCTCAGTGATTGACTTGCCCAAATGAATGTTAGGTTTCTACCTGGCCCAGAGATTCCATTCTCTTGACTTGGAGGTAATAGTTTTTCCTTAAAGGGCTCTCAATGCTATTGTAACAACATTGACTTCAATAGTATTTTAAATGCCCAGGTACCTGCCACCATTGACACTGCTTTTCTGAAAATGGAGTTTTATCTCTGGGACCCACATGGTGGAAGAAGAGAACTGACTCCCATAGGTCACCCATGGCATCTACATGTGTGTGTTGGCATGTGCACAGCCCCTGTTCCCAATAAACAAACAAATACATGTAATAGAAAATTTTTTATAAAAGCCATTCAGGTGGCAAGGGGATGGCTGAGTTGCTCTGCTCTCCCATTTAAGCTAGAGTATTTCTGCTTTTCTTCAGTTGAAGTTTTACGTAATACTTAATATTTTTATTTTTAACAACTATAAAAATATTTTATGTGTATAAGTGTCATGCCTATCTGTCTATCTGTGTACCATGTGTGTACCTGGTGTCCACAGAAGCCAGAAGAAGGCATTAGCTCTCCTGGAACTGGAGTTATTGATGGTTGTGAGCAGCCATGGAAGTGTTAGTACTTGAGCCCAGATCCTCTAGAAGTTCATCAGTGTTCTTAGCTGCTGAGCCATCTCTCCAACCTGAATATTTAATATTTTTAGTATAAAGGCTATTTCTACTAATAATGAAGGGGAAATTGGACAGGCATGGTGGTGTACGCCTTTAATCCCAGCACTTGGGAGGCAGAGGCAGGCAGATCTCTGTATGTTTGAAGTCAGCCTGGTCTATATAGAGGGTTCCAGGATAGCCAAGGTTACACACACACAACAATTGAATAGTTCAGAGAAATAAAGGAGATGACATGGGACCAGACTGTTCAGTGAGGGTGAGAAAGCCTAAGTTCTTCCTCAAGGTTCAGATAGCTGAGGAGACCAGAGGGATGGGGTGCTCAAATTCCACAGCTGCTTTTGTGCCATGCAGTTTTCTCTCTGCACAGAGGAGGGCTCTAAGGCTCAGGTCTTTGCAGCTCTTCCCTCTCACAGGGTATTAAATGCTCAGCATGGTCAGAGCCTTAGATGGGTCCTCCAATAACTGACTCAGTGCTGTGGCACCTGTCCCAGCATACCACAGCACATGCAGGAAAAACATCTTGGCTCAGATGTTAACCACCCCAGTGCTAAAATCAGAGTCTCTGAAGTGAGCGTTCAGAAGTGACTCCTGGTGTGCCAAGAAGGGAAGCCCCAAAGGCTCAGCACCTATTGAAACAGAATAAAGCAGAAGTGTCTCCAACCTCAAATGACCACCCTTATACCTGCCAGGATTTAATGCTAGAGAAGCCAGAAAGAAATTCTGTATGTGGGCCTGTGCCTATGAACGTTTAAATTATTCTATCTTTTATATTATTTATTATTTTATCCTCTTTATATTACTTTTATTTTAAATGTCAGTTTATGTATTTAATTTTTATCTTATATTTACTTAGTTGAGCTTGTGTATTTTACTTATTTATTTTTGAGACAGAGTATCATCATGAACTCTGGCTGGCCTGGGTGAGACTGAACATGTAGACTAGCCTGGACTGTAACTCACAGAGATCTACCTTCTTCTGCCTCCTGAGTGCTGGGATTAAAGGTATTGTGAATTAAACCAAATCAAACCAAACCAGACCAGATCAAACTTTTATACATTTTCTGCTTCTTTCTCCTTTTAATTTAGGTTCTTGGTTTCTTTCCTCCTTTCTCTGTCCTTTAATTTCATACAATTTAAATTTTTATTACATTGAACACTTGTGTGTGTGTGTGTATGTTTGTGTGTGTTTATGTGTGTGTGCATACATGTGTGACATATCTTGTGTGTGTTTATGTGTGTGTGTGCATACATGTGTGACATGGCTTGTATGTGTGTGTGCATACATGAGTGACATGGCTGTGTGTGTTTGTATATGTGTGCATACATGTGTGACATGGCTTGTGTGTGTTTGTGTGTGTGCATACATATGTGACACGGCTTGTGTGTGTTTGTGTGTGTGCATATATGCGTGACATGGCTTGTGTGTGTGCATACATGTGTGACACAGCTTGTGTGTGTGTGTTTGTGTGTGTGTGCATGCATGTGTGACACAGCTTGTGTGTGTGTGTGTTTTTGTGTGTGTGTGCATACATGTGTGACATGGCTTGTATGTGTGTGTGCATACATGAGTGACATGGCTGTGTGTGTTTGTATGTGTGTGCATACATGAGTAACATGGCTTGTGTGTGTTTGTGTGTGTGCATACATATGTGACACGGCTTGTGTGTGTTTGTGTGTGTGCATACATGCGTGACATGGCTTGTGTGTGTGCATA
>PVIH01019166.1:0-36205 GCA_004025045.1 Sigmodon hispidus | reverse complement strand
TCCTCTCCTCTCCTCTCCTCTCCTCATTCCACTCCCTGGTCCCCAAAGGCTTGTAACCATAGCATGATGCAGAAAGGTATTCAGTCCAACTTTAAAGGTCCCCATAGTTTATAATAGTCCCAACTCTTTTGTTCAAAGTCTCTTTTGAGATTCATGCTATCTTTTAGCTGTAATCCCCTATAAAATCACAACGAAAAAGCAGATTATACATGTGCAACGTACAATGGTCCAGGATATACATAACCATTCCAAAAGGGAGGAGAGGGAGACCTTGAGAAAATACCAGACTAAAGGAAGACCAAAACCAGCTAGGAAAATTGCACCCTGTCTGCTGTCCAAGTGCTCTTCAGATGGTAATCTTCTTTTTTCTCTGTTGACTACAACACACTTCTTTCTCTTTGGCTGATTCCACTCCCTGTGAACAGTCCTTCTCAGCAGGTATCCCAGGACTCTGGCATCTTCAGTATCTTGGGGTCTCCAAGACAATCCAGGCTTCACTTTCACAGCCCCATGCTATGGCCTCTCCAGGCCTCCACGCATTAATATCCCTGACATATGCCTGGCCTCAGTGGTTTCCTTAGCCAGAGAGGGAGATTCCATATTTTTTTCTTCTACCATTAACTCTAAAGTTAGAACCACGTGGCCAAAGCTGCCAAGTTCTGCTGCTTGCTAGGGCTAGAACATGGCCCCCTTGTTCAAATACTTTTTCACCAGCTTTCTATTTTTGATGGATTTTTTCACTGCCTAAATTTAGCTGTTCTGGAACTTGATTTGTAGACTTAGCTAGCTTTAAAATCAGAGATCTGCTTGTTTCTGCCTCCCAAGTGCTGAGATTAAAGTTGTATCCTACCATACCCCCACACTAAACTTTTAATTCCTTTTCACAAATTAGAAACTGATCTGCTTCTTTTTTTTTTTTAAACTTTATTTATTTATATTTATTTATTTGCCTTGGTGTTTGCCTGGAACTGGAACTACAGACAGTTGTTAGCTGCCATGTGGGTGCTGGGAATCGAACCCGGGTCCTCTGGAAGAGCAGACGGTGCTCTTAACCACTGAGCCATCTCTCCAGCCCCCCTGATCTGCTTCTAATTACCCTAAGGTCACCAGTCCTTTTATTCCATTTCTTAGTCTGTTTACCTCATTGAATACTGAATTTAGCTGTAGTCCACTCCCCCACCCCACCCCTAGGCAGGGTTTCTCTGTATAGTCCTGGCTATCCTAGAACTCACTCTGTAGACCAGCCTCAAACTCACAGAGATCTGCCTATCTCTGCATTCTGAGTGCTGGGATTAAAGGCATGTGCCCCCACCACCCACGCAGTCCACTTCTTGTTGTTCCTTTTCCCCTCAGTCTGTACATTGTGTATTTTTCCTTGCTCAGCTTGTTCCTTTTCATTATGGATCTTCATAAGAGTGAACACTAGTGTTGTGAACCACATGACAGAGTCAATACTAGGCTGTTTTGAGAGTTCCTCTGCCAATGGAATTAATCTAAAATTCTTCAGTTAGCTTTAGACAGACTCATCACCAATATATTACAAGAAAAATTTCTAGGTCACATGTTAAAATTCTTCTCCTCTGAAACCTCTTGAGCCTGCCCCTGCAGTTCAAATCACCCTCAGCACCACTATCTTCTATCCAGTTACTATGATGGCCTATTAAATGTCATTTAAAACATCCCTCTGCTTTCCTAACCCAAAGTACCAGAGTTCACATTTCAAACAAACTCATAGTCGGGCCCATCACAGCAATACCCTAATCTAACTAACTAACTTCTGTCTTAGTAGGGTTTTATTGCTGTGAAGAGACACCATGACAGCTCTTATAAAGGAAAACATTTAATTGGGGTGACTCATAGTGTCAAAAGAAGACTTGCAGCATTCAGGCAGACATGGTGCTTGGAGAAGGAGCTGAAAGTTCTACATCTTGATCCACAGGCAGCAGAAAGACACTGTGAGCCAAACTGGGCATAAGCTTGAGCATAGAGACTTCAAAGCCCACTTCTACAGTGATACACTTCCACCAACAAGGCCACACCTCCTAATAGTGCTATTCCCTATGGGCCAAGCATTCAAAAGCATGGAAAAAAATGGGCTCTATTCTCATTCAGACCATCATACCTACATTCCCTTTTTTCTTTTATATGTACAGCTGGGTAATAAATTCAGGGCCTCTGCATGCTAGGCACACACTGTGTAAGAGAGCTGTACCCATAGCCCCACTTTAAAAAAAGAGTTTTCGCTGGATAGTGGTGGTAATACATGCCTGTAATCCCAGTACTTGGGAAGCAGAGGCAGGCAGATCTCTGTTGAGTTTGAGGCCAGCCTGATCTATAAAATAAATTGCAGGACAGCTAAGGCTACACAAAGAAATCTTGCCTCAATAAACCAAAACATGGATGGATGGATGGATGGATGGATGGATGGATAGATAGTTTTAAGAAGGAGGCAATCTGTCGAACAGAGTTTAAACGTACATATCTACACACCAGTGTTATTACTACCTCCAGAAGACTAACTTTATGGTATGTGTTTCTGTGTTTGTACATGTACACATACATATCTTCATTTGAGTATGCGTCTATGTGTGAATGCAGGTATGTAGACACCAGAGGTCTTTTCTGGGTGGCTTTCTCAATCATTTCTTTCATTTAGGTCTCGATGAAGGGTCTCTCACTGAACACAAAGCTTGCTGATTCAGCTAGATTGATTTATCCAGCAAGCCCCAAGGATCCCCCTGTCTACTTCCCCAGAAATGGGATTGTAGGTATGTGCCAGCATGCCTTGCTTTTTTGTGTGTTCTGAGAATGGAAATCAGGTTTAATCAAGCACTTTTCCTGACACTTTTCACTTTCCCAGCAACCTGCTGCTCTCTTGTTACTAAGCTTCCTTAAGGGTCAGGTGCATCACCATAAAACCGTTAGGGTGGTTGTTACTGTTCACCTAGTAACATCACAAGTTCACAACTATAAGTGCCACAAAGGTGGCTCAAGACAGAAAAATGTGCAGCCCAGCGTCTGACAGTTTGGGTAGCAGAGGTGTGTGTCTGTTCCTTAGGTTCCGTGAAATTAGATTTCCATTAAAATACTGTCAATTCTATGACTTGTTGGTATCTAACCAACCTTTGATTTTGTGATGTCAAAATGAATCCCTTCTGGTTTGACTATGATGCCAAATGACCAGAGAATTTTTCCAAAATCTTTTTTCCTCAGTGTTGGAAAAGAACCAAGATCCTGAGAGCCTCTATCAGCTAAGGGATCAGAAAACACATAAAGGATCAGGTAGCAAATAGTTTAGGCTGTGACAGTGGCAGAAATACTTAAATTAAAGGAAGTGCCCGTGTTTCAATAAATCTTTATAAAAAAGGACAGTGGGCTAGATTTGACCAAGGAACTGTAGTTTGCCAACTATTTCTCTAAAGTGTGAGAGGAGAACAGTAAACCATACTCAAAACTTGACTCATGACATAAGTGATTAAAGTATTCAGCCATTGACAAAATTGTGTCAATATTTTTGAAAATGGGGTATTTCATATAAGGACACAGCATGTCTATTTTGGTTGAGAGGCAGGAGATCCTAGAATTTGGGTCTTTGTTACATCATGGATAAGAGACATATTAAGAGACACAAAGCTTAAGTCATGTCCTGTCACCTGTGTCCAGTGACATTAGCATTCTAATTAAATGGAGAGGCTTGGATTTATTGCCTATGAGCTCATAAACAGATGCTCTTGAAGTTGCCATGGCCTGTCTAGCAGGACTTAGCCTCACTCATCTCTGTTCTCTGAGACTGTGTGTTGGTTGCCCTTGGCCATCTTTATCCTGGTTGGATTTTCTCATTGTTTCCATCTGTTTGGTCCCTATAGATACAGGTGTATTTTCTATGGCCACAGTAGAAGAAAACAAGGAAAGATGTTTAATGAACAGAAGACTATCTTTTTATAGTCTTTTGTATATAGACTTTGAAGCTGAAATGTAGACCATGTAGGGAAAAATAGGACTTATAAGACTTGAAGGTGTAAAGGAGGTTGGGTGTGTGTACTGTTTCAGGGGGGCTCATGGAGGACGGGAGAGGAGTGAGGGAATTTAAAGAAATACATTTTGTTTGAAAATGTCATTATGAAATCTAATACTGTTTACGTTAATTAAAAATGAAACAAACAAGTGATACTGTGAAATAAAAAACTTTTACAGAGACAGAAACCCTATCTCTGTAAAAAGATATGTATTTCTAAATGTAAATGGTATCATCACAGCTGACAAGGGGCTCAGCAGTGCAGGTGCTTACCAACTTGATTGTGCAAGCCTCATATCCTAGGCTTAGAGAACTGATTTAACACAGTATGGTGTGGTACGTGTGCTCTTGCCTCAATAATAGCAAAATTGTATGAAAATGCAAGTGTTATCATTAAATAAAGGTATATTTTTACTAGAAGGCATCTAGTAATGCCATTCATACTCAGGAACATGCCTTACATCATTTCTTGTTGCCTGGATCTGACGATAGTTACATATTAGTTAGTAGAAGGAGTTGAAATTTATTCCATATGAAATTATGGAATTAGTGCTTTGGAAGATAAGGAACTTTTAAAAAACCTTTATTTATTTATTTATTTATTTATTTATTTATTTATTTATTTATTTATTTATTTTGCCTTGGTGTTTGCCTGGAACTGGAACTACAGACAGTTGTTAGCTGCCATGTGGGTGCTGGGAATTGAACCTGGATCCTCTGGAAGAGCAGACGGTGCTCTTAACCGCTGAGCCATCTCTCCAGCCCCGATAAGGAACTTTTAACAGGTGAAAAGCTGGATATATTCAAAGTACATGAAGCTTTCCAGTAGCCATTAATTTCTACTGGTAGTCCTAAATGGTCACTTGAGCCCCAAATTGGAACAATGTTTATTCAGTATCAAGTAAGCACAGTGCTTACCTCCTTTGGACACTGGGCATCCTCATGGCCATCCTCCTGCCCTGGCATCTCCACCTGTGAAATAGAAGAACTGTAGCAGTTGTTGAAGGACAGATTGAGGTCATCTGCTCACTGGACAGGTCACCCTGATAATCTCACCAGCTTTTCACTCTCATATTGTCAGACAGTCACAAGTGCTGGCAATACTCAAATTTGGCACTCATGATAAAGCCAATGTTGCATTTCCACATGATTAAATGTAATACTGTCTGCTTGTCCCCATATCCTGTGAGCTCAGGACATGTGATTGGCACATAAATACAATGCAAAGAGATCTGTGAATCATTATAAGATCAGAAATACAGAGTACTTTTCCCTGAACAAAGAAAAAAGATTTCTATTCTCAAGGAACTTTAGGACAGAATGAAGTTGTCATACAGTGTATGTAGAGTTGTAACCATGGGTGTGCACCTCAAAATTTCATGACCCAACCATCCAACAACCATAATAAATAAAAGAGCATCCCCAAGGAGCTAAGGGATATGTGAGGTTTGTATCAGCCCCCCAATATAACAAAATGGATGTTGTATGTGGTTTCTGGCCCAGACTTTCCTGCCTAGCCCTGAGGTTCTGGCCCGCAGACCCACCGACCTGCAGACCCATAGACCCGTAGTTCCTCAGAGACACAGAGACACATAGACACTTACATTAATTTTATGCTGATTGACCTAAGGCCCAGGCATATAGCTTGCTAGCTCTTTACCCTTTAACTAACCTATGATTCTTATCCTGTTCACCCATGCAGCTCAATACCTTTTCTTAGAGCAGCATTTCAGTTTTTTCCCTCTGCTTCTGCTAGTGACTCATTCGGCTCTCTCTGGCATCTCTGTTCTGTTCTTCCTGTTCCCAGAGTTTTCTTAGTCTGGTAGTCCCACCCACACTTCATATCTGCCTTTGGCAAATCAGCATCATTAAACCAGTAGGCAGGACAATTATTTACAATGCAATAACATAATCCCACTATCTTTCCCCTTTTTTCTTTTTAAAACAAAAAGAACCCCAAATCTAATGTTTATTTTTCCTGTTATCTATAACAATTTATAACCAATACTGTAAACAAAAACAAACATCGATAATCTATTTTTTAGGAATGTGGACATAATTCTCTAGGCTACTTTCTGCTGAATAGGAGTACTGGCAATCCCATGGGGATCCAAAGAAAAATTTAGGATTATGGACAAGTCCTTAGTAGAGTAGTCTGTAATGCTGGGTCATCTCAGCCAGTCTCCTTGAAGTCGTTTTGGATGCAGAGCTCAGAGGAAACTGTAACAGAGGTAGTCTGAAATGCTAAATCATCTGGGTCATCCATTTCCATTGGAGACTTTTCAGGGAGGGGTCTTTCTTGATCAAACTTTATTTTCTTCAACCAGGAATAAACTCATAGCCTCTTATTTTCTGTGGAAAGAAAAGAAAACCTCTTCTCCAAAGTAGCGTATCTTTTGATTTCAATTTTAAAGTCAGCTCATTTACAAAATATATAGGTTAGACTAATCCAGGAAAATTTTTTAGCTTTCTTTCTTTTTTTTTTTCTTTCTTTTTTTTTTTTTTTAAAGATTTTATTTATTATGTATACAACATTCTTCCTCCACTATGCCTGCCTGCCAGAAGAGGGCATCAGATCTCATTATAGATGGTTGTGAGCCACCATGTGGTTGCTGGGAATTTTGCCTCTGTTTCAGTGTTCTAGACTGTTTTTAAGCCTTCTATGGCTTTACCCACATTGGTGTGCCATTTGTAGTAGCTTGTTTCTGGTCTGTCTGGCCTATGATCCAGACCCACAGACTCGCAGACCCACAGAATCACAGAGATGCTTACATTAATTTTATGCTTATCAGCCTACATAATCCCACTACAAATGTCTGAGGCTGATACTTTATAAAGAAATGAGGTTTATTTAGCTCATAGTTCTAGAGATTCAAGGACTTGTTGCTAACAATGGCTTGGCTTTGGTGGGTGATGTGACAATAGCAGAAACCATGTAAGGGAAGAGAATTCACATGGAAAGATTGGGGAGAGGAGGCTGGCTGTTTTTTAATGATTATCTTGTGAGAACTCACCAGAGTCCCATTAAAACTACCTGAGTCTCTTGCAAGGGTCACAATCAAATGACTTCATCCAGCTTCAGAAGGTGTCATTTCTCATGGGTGTTACTACCTCTCACATTTCCACACTGGATACCAAGCTTCCAATACATGACTCTTGAAGGACAAATCACATCCAAACCACAGCAATGTTCTTTATGAATGGCTGTGAACTCTTTAGGAAGCTATTGGCTCAGAGAACACAAAGTCAGAGTCCTCGGGTATAGCACATGCTTGGTTGATGCCTAATGTTCTACTATTAACATCTCTGGCTCACAATTCCAGGCTCTAGTTTGTCACTGTGGAAAGTCAAGGCGATAGGAGTCTGAAGCAGCTACTCAATTACATCTGTACTCAAGAATATAGAGCAGTGAATCAATGCATAACACAGTTCAGAATTCCTTGCATAGGGAATGGTGCCACCTACAGTCGGAGGGTCTTTCCATATCACTTAACATAGTCAGTATATCCCCCCATAGACATGTCCATAGTTCAACATTATCAATGAGCAGTCCCTTATTAAATGTCTTTTCTAAGTGACTCCAGATTGTGTCAAGTTGATAATTTAAACATCACACCCAATCTCTAGTGACCAATAAAAGATGAGAGATGGTGACAAACCCATCTGAAAGACAGAGTTGATAAATAGGCATGGAATACAGACAGGGCTTGTCCCCCTCCTATTGGTGTATACCATAGATATCCTCACTATATCTGGTTTATTTACTTTCCTCCCCCAGAAACTCAACATAGCCTTCCAGAAAATGACAAGAATATTATTCTCTGTACACATGGTCTCCCAAGCATGATTTTATACCAGTGTGCCATATGATATGATCTGCTGGGATATTGAAGGAAATAGTAGAACTTCTTTCATCATTTATATTTAATCTCATGCTTTAAAATGTTATTTTAAATGTGTGGCTTATAATGCTCATATCAGCATTGTATATATACATATAAGTTTATGTATACATCTATAATTCATAAATAGGTCAAAATACATATATATTTGTGCCAGCTTAAAATATTTTACAGGTAGGTATCTGTGATTGTAAAGGCTTAGGCTACTGTTCAATGTACTTTTTAATAGAAAATAGTATCAGAGCATGGTATCTTTATTTAAAATGACAATTTATTACTATGGTATGTGTGTGTGTGTATGTGTTTGTGTGTGTGTGTGTGTGTGTGTGTACTAGAGGTCATCTTCAATAGTCTTCCCTCAGGAGCTGTCTGTCCGTCATGTTTTGAGACAAAGTCTCTAACTGGTCTGGAACTCAGCAAATTAGGGTTATGCCTGATGAGCATTGAGCCTGTCTGCTTTTCCCCTGCCTCAGGTTATAAGAACGTACCTCCATGGTCAGCATTTTATGTGGGTTCTAGGGACAAAGTCAGGTCCTCATGTTTGCACTGCCAGCCTTTACCAATCTTTCCAGCATTTTTTGTTTTTATGAACCAAGATGTTGCCATTCCCCACAGTCACAAATAGTCTCAAGCCCCCAGCAGTGGATACAGAAGACAGAGGTGGAATCTTTCTTTACCATTTGGAGGAGGACACTACTCCTTTCTTTGTTATTCAGAAATCTTGACTAGCATCATTATAAACAAAAGCCTTTCAAATTAAGATGTGTAGCTCAAGTTGAGATCCAGAAATTTTTGTGAGAAGACACAGAAAGATGTAGAAAGGATGAAGGAGTCCAGGAGTGGGTGAAATGGAGGTAGGGTGCTGCAGCTTGAGGTAAGGAGGAGGAGGAAGGGAGGGGAGGAGCATGAATGGGGAAATAACCAGAGCCCAAAGCTCTGTGTGCTTCTAGAAGAACAGCAAATGTGGTTAGCTGACAAACCATCTTCAAGTCGGGAATATATTCTGAATTATTGAAATCTGAATGACTCTCATATTCTATTAAAGACTCAAAATGGCATTAGAATAAATATTAAAAGGAGCCAAGATGTGGGGCATTCATCTTGCCTGCATACCATTAGCTCCTTTCAGTGCAGGCATCTATCCTTCCCATAAACACTCACAGCACCCACACCCCCAGTACTCTATGTTGAAAGCCTCCAAGGATATTTTAAACCAGGCATAGTGGCACACACCTATGATCCCAGCATATGGGAGATAGTAAGATCTCTAGTTCGACGCCAGCTGGCTACAAGTGAGACTGTGTTTCAAAAACCAACCCAAACCACAAGACTGAAAACTGTCTCTGCAGGACAGGTAGACTGCAGGGTGAAAAGTGGACGTTTAGTGGATGTTTCTAGGATATAGCAGGTCTTCTAGTCTCCTTTCAACTGCACCACGTCCTGCACCACCTGCCAGGTCCTGTGTGTGGTACTGGGAACAGAAGGGACCCTGCCCCTTATCTCTAGCAACTGTTAGTGAATCAGGATGAAACAGCCTCACCATGTGCTAAACTGTCCCTAAGAATGGAGATCGGTGGGGACAACAGGGAGACTGTTAGAAAGTGAAAGTTCCTGTCTGGAAAAATCTGAGGGAGTCTAGGGTGGGAAGGATGTTTTTGAATGAAAAAGGAAACAAAGGAAAGAAAATAGTGAAGTCAAGGGGATGTTAAAAAGACTCCAGGGGTGAGAGAAGAGATCTCAGGGTGCACAAGAGCCTACCCTTACCCTAGAAGTGATGATGGGTCATTGGATGGCACTTGACTGATATATGCAGATTTGGGAGACATTCAAAGGACAAACAGAAAACAGATGGGGAAAGCCACTTAGGAGATAACACAAACAACCCAGCAACACAGAGAAGTCCCACTGGTCTATGGAGGACAGAATCATTTAGTGAGAGACTGATATCACCTGCCTCTGACATCACATGAGCTAGATGTGCTATATGTCAAGATGGAGTGAAGTGGGCTGGAGAAATGGCTCAGTAGTTAAGAGCACTGACAGCTCTTCCAGAGGACTGGGGTTCAGTTCCCAGCAACCACATGGCAGCTAACAACTGTAGTATGAGTTTCTGGCTCCGGCCTTTCCCACCTAGCCCTGAATTTTGGACCCACAGCTGTAGCCCCGCTGCCTTTCATAGCCATCTGAAAGCTGTTGCACATACCATTAATTCTTTTAACAGCCAAGTATGTTTCCATAATATGGCTATACCACAGGTCATTTGTTCATTGTCAAAGAACATTTCAAATGTTTAAAGTTTTTGGCAGTTGTGAATAAAACTAGTTTAACCTTTTTGTCTATTTGAAGGCAGAGATATATTTTATTTTCTACTAAAATAAAATGTAAATGATATAACATTTAACCCTTTAAAGTATAAAGCCAATGATAACAGGTTATAAATATCTTTGTGTAAGTTTTTTTTGTGAATGCAGATTTTTATTTTTCTATAGTAAATATATAGGAATGAGGTTTCTGTGTATTTGAACAAGCATGTCTTTAAAATTTATTGGCAATGATTTAAGTGCTTTCCAGAGTGGCTGTATTATTTTGCATTTCTCCCATTGCTGTTAGAACATCCTTGTTGCCACCTTTTGGTATTGACAGGTACTGCCTATCCCCAGGCTAACAGTGTAGTGGTGCATCTTTGTGGGTGTGATTTGTCCTTGTATTATTGCAAAGATGTTGAGCATCACTTGCTGTTTATTCCTGTTATTTATGGACTGTCTTTGTGAAGTGTCTGTTCAAACTTTTCATTCATTTTGTAATGATTTTTTTCTTTCAGTTGAGTTTTTCTGTTACTTGTGTTTCTTGGATTGATGTCCATTATCTTAGATATATAACTTCCAGGTATCTTTTCCTGGTTAGTAACTTATCTTTTTATGTCTTTGCATAGTAGATGTTTTAAATTTTTATGAAATCCAATTTATTTTCCTAAAAAAAGGTATGTACTAAGCACTCTATGTAATATCAAGTCAAATGTTTTCTACATGTTTCTGAATGCTTTATCTTTTGCTTCTTATCCATATAACCCATTATGAATTAATTTGTATAAGGTGTGAAGTTTTGTTAGAGGTTATCATCTTATTTTTTTTTAATATGCATATGTGCATAACCTTCAACCTCCATTGTGGACAGGTGATCCTTTCTCAGTTGAATTGCCTTGTACCATTGTCAGAGTCACTTGGCCATATCCATTCTGTGATACTGTCCATGTTTCTGTCCTTTAGGTATTTTAATACCGTCTCAAATGCTGTTGGATCATACTCTCTTAAAGTCAGTGTTATTAGTTCTCCCAATTTAATGTTTATTTTCAAAGTTACTATGTCTCTTTTAGTTGTTTTTTCCCAGGTGAATTTTAGAATAGCATTGTTTTATCTTTAAACAATAACAACAACAACCTTTAGGTCTATTGACTGGCATCCCTGTTAAAATATATGTGGCAGCTTTTAAAAAATTAGACTCTTAACTATTCTGAGTCCTTCTATCCATGAACATGGTATGTCTCTTTATTCATTTGTTTTGTGGTGATCCCTCATATGTTTTCTTTTACTTGTTTTGATAATTTTTTTACCTACAAATTATGTCTTTTCCCTTTTTGTGGTAGGGGAAACTAGTATAAATGAGATTTGTCAAAATTTAAGGGGCTGGAGAGATGGCTCAGCGGTTAAGAGCACCGTCTGCTCTTCCAGAGGACCCGGGTTCGATTCCCAGCACCCACATGGCAGCTAACAACTGTCTGTAGTTCCAGTTCCAGGCAAACACCAAGGCAAAATAAATAAATAAATAAATAAAGTTTAAAAAAATTAAATTTAACTTGGAATGGTGGCTTATACTTGTAATCTGAACACTTAGGAGGCTGAGGCAAGAGGATTGCCATAAGTCTGAAGTCATCCTGAATTATATAGTTAGTTCTAGGCCAGCTTTGGCTAAAGAAGGAAACTCTGTCTAAAAAAATGTTCTCTACTAATTTACAAAAGTACAATAATAGTTTTCATGTAATGATCCCACAAGAACCACTTAGCATTACTTAGAGTATGTTGCCTGAGGTTTCTCAGGTTATTTACACATGGACATTCAATCATAATGTCTATGCATGGAACAGTTTTGCCCATTTCTTTCTGACCTGAATGTCTTTTATTTCTGTCCCTAATTTACAGAACATTTTACATAAGAAACAAAGATTAAAGCTCATTTTTGCATCAAGTATCTTATCATGTGGTATTCTCAGTGTCTGATACATTGATTAATTAATTGTTCAATATTAAGTAGCTTTGCCTTCCTAGGATAAGTCCTAAGTGGTTGTCCTGCACTGTTATTATACACTGCTCCACTGTTGCTCTTAGGATTTTGTTGAATTTTGTAGCTATATTTATGAAAGGTACTAGTTTGACAATGTTTGCATTGCCTTTGTCTGGTTCTGGCACTAGATTAATGATGGCCTCATTTTATGAGCTGGAAAGAGCTCCTGCCTCTTCTGTTTTCTGGGAAAGATTGTTTAGATTCGGTTTTGTTTCATCTTTCAATGTTTGTTGGAATTTGCCAGGGAAATCATGTGAGGCTGAGCTGGTTTTTTTCTTGTTTGCTTTGTTCTTTCTTTTCCCATTTGTTTGTTTGTTTTGGTTTGTTAGGAAAGTTTTTTTCCCATTTAAAAAACAAATCTAAGTTTATTCAGGTTACTGATTTCTTATTGTGTGAATCCTGAGAACCTGTTGCTTTTAAAAACAGATATGTTAATCCTAGTTTAAAATTTTTGTTTTTAGATTTATTTATTTATTTATTTATTTTCTTTTGTGTGTATGAGTGTTTTATCTATATGAACATATGTGCACTGAGTGTCTGAAGAGGTCAGAAGAATGTGTCAGATACTTTGGAACTGGAGTTATGGACAGTTATGAGCTGACATGTGGGTGATGGGAACTGAACCTGGGTCCTTTGCAAGAGTGACTAGTGCTTTTAATTGCTGAGCCATCTCCCCAGACCTTAGTCCTAGATTTTTGAGTGGATGTCAGTGGCCTTGTGCATAATGTTCATTATGATCATTTAAGTATCTGTCATGGACTGTGTTCTTCCTTTATGAGTTGCTGATTTCTATGCTTTTTCTTTATTTTACTGGTAGTTCATCAGTTAGCTAAAAAGCATTTATTTGTTTGCATTTCACTAATTAATGCCCTACATATGACTGTCTTCTGTCTCCTGTAGAGTTATCTGCTCTTATTTTTGTTGTTTCCCAATTTGATGGCTGGTTAGCTATGAAATCATTCTCCTCCTACCATACAGTAGATGCTGTAAAATCCTCTTAGCTACTACCGTAACTGCATCTGACACATCCTGATTTGCTGTGCTTTTTACTCATTTAAAAATACTTCTTATTTTCTCTTGAGACACACTTGCAGTAACCTTTTCTTTTTATTTAATTTTTAACTTCTTTAATTAAAAATTTTTATTAGCCTAAAAAGAGGTTCATGTTATAATGGCATTTTTCATATAGCATTTGTTTTGTTCTCTCTCCCTTTCCCTCTTTTGTGCCTTCCTCTCGCTCCCCAGCCTCCTTTCCACTTTCATGGCAAGTGTGACCTTGTGCCCCTTTCCTTCCTTAGTACCTTGTGTTTCCTTCTCATGGTTTACCTTTGATTTTCTTTTTGTTTGATAATTCCAACATCTATGCAGTTCAGAAATGATTTGTACTGCTTCCAGTTTCCTTGTGAGTCTCATTTTCCTATTACATTACATGTCTTATGATTCTTAAAAAAAACAAAAACCAAAAAAATCGTGTGTGTGTGTGTGTGTGTGTGTGTGTGTGTGTGCGCGCGCACATGTGCGCACATGCAGTATTGCATGGTGTGCATGGGGGCAGGGTCAGATGGCAACTTCTGGAAGCCACTGATTACCTTCCAGTCTGAAGCAGTGTCTTTCTTGTTTCTGATGCTGAGCTGTCTACTCTGGGCTAGACTTTTCTTCTACTGAACCATCTCCTATAGGAAAAGTCACATGTTAAATTTACTTTGTTGGCCACTGGGTATTTATATATTCTTAAAAAACGATCTTGAACCTCATTCTGAGTACAAAGTTAAGTGATATGGAAACATTGTGGCCTGTAATGCTTATCCAGAGTGGATTGAATTCATTCAGACTAGAATGATACTATATAGCTGGGGTGATTATAAGAGTTATTTTTACTGTTTGGTGATAATGAAATACAGCTTATTGCCCAGTACTTGTTTACAAGAGAAGGTTAATTGAGTGCAGGGTGAGGATTTGCCAGATTAGCTCAAGAAGAAGGATTGGGTAGCCTTTGACCATGATAACAGTGTATGTGTGTGTGTGGGGGGAGGTGATATATAAAAACAGTAAGTTACATTGCAAGAATGTCACTATCATTGGAAGTGATGTCATCATCATTACCATCATCATCACAGCCATTGCCAGTATTGTCTTATGGATCATACTCACCATGGTACTTTGATTGTCATATTTGTTGGTTTTGTGCATGAGAAGAGACACACACATACTACCAGGGCCACACAAGAGTTTATTCAGGAGAGTTGCCAGGCGAGTACAGGTGCAGAGAAGCAGAAGAGAGAAGAGACAGACTGCAACATAGCATTTCCTTTTAGGAGAAAAGGTGGGCACGGATTTACTTAGCCATACCTAGGGTCATGCCCTCCGTACACCAGTGCCATATTGGCTTCACTACATGGCTGCTAAATGCTAGGAATTCTTATTTCACCCAGAGCCATGTTGGGTTCACCACATGATATGCCAGGAATCCTTACAATATTCACTATGCATCATCCTGCTGGTGGCTTCTCAGATTCCCTGATGTGGCAGGGACACTAATGTGGATTGTTATGCACACCAGTGACAGAGCTTCAGGATTTACTGACCTCACAGAGACCTTCTTGGAACTGCATAGGACCTCCCCTCTTATCCTGCTGTGAGTCTATCTGGCTCATTTGTTTGCAGCCCAGTTTTGGGAGGCTGTGGAGCCTTTAGGAGGGGAGACCTGGTTGTCAGAAATATACTAATGGGTAGTAGAAGGCTAGTTACATCTACCACTGGATCTGGTCTAGGTCTGTGCTTCCTGTTCACCACCATGATGTGGCCAGCTGCCTCCCATTCCTAGCTGTTCCTACTGCAATGCCTTCTCGGTCAGGATGGACCCAAACCTTCTGAGACAGGGAGGTACAGTGAACCCTTTTTCCTTGAAGTTGTTTTTGTTGGTTGTTTTGTCATAGTGAGAAGCAAAGCAAGCACTGCTCACTCTGACACTGATAGTCTGTTCTAGTTAGGGTTTCTCTGGCTGCGAAGAGGCACTATGACCACAGCAACTCTTAGAACATTTAATGGAGTGGCTTCTGTTATCATCGTGGTAGAACATGGCAGCATGCAGGCAGACAGTGCTGGAGAAGTAGCTAAGAGTCCTATATCTCGTAGCTTGAGCACATGAGACCTCAAAACCCACCTCCCCAGTGATACATTTCCTCCAAGACCACACCTATTCCAACAAGGCCACACTTCCTAATATTGCCACTCCCTTTGGCTGCCATTTTCTTTCAGACCACCGCACAGCTCTTCAGATTTTCTTCCACTTCCTGCTTTTGCTCATGGGCATTTCTGAGATTACTTTCCCACACACCTTTCCCTTCTTAATGTATGTTGGTCAGAGCCAGCACAATCCTCAAAGAGCTCGAGGATGTCAAGAGACTCAATGCATCCACGCCACAGATGAGGATAGAGATTAGAACTTGGGGCTGGAGGGGAAGTGATTTAGCAGAGCTCACCACTCATTATTTGATGAAGCAGGATGAGCTCTTCTGAGTCTGTGCCATCCTGTCACCTCCTGGGCCTCAGTGGACAGGCATGAGGTAGCTTTAAAGTGAATGGGGACTCCAGACTGATAAATTACTGAAAGAAGGCTTGGGGGAGCTGGAAAGGAGCTCTAACAAGTCTCATTCTGCCTCTGGGCCATTTAAGATACAGGGATTTGAAGGAGTGGTGGTATAGAGGAGATGTTATTTCTTTGGGTTCTGGTGGGAGGGGCATTTGGAAGAAAGGAAAAGGTAGTTTTTCCTTCTGTAACGATAGACCACAGCAAGATTGTAGACTGACAGACAGAAAACATAGTTTTCAAATTCCATAGTTAGATAAACTGCATTCTTGAAGGCCTACCTACAAGGAAAATTCCAACTAAACTGCATTACTCAGGATGGGAATGCCAAAACATTCAAGGTGGGTGCACGTTGCTCCTGATGGCTTGGTGAGCCTGAAATGAAGTGAAAAATGGTGGAAAAGCCTTCTAAGCCAGCTCCCAGGGTCACTGAGAGCAAATACTGGAAATTCCAGCAGTGGGTCACTAGACACAACATCTGGGTAATTACTAATTCTTTCTTTTCATCACAGTATCTTAGTGCCTTGTAGACACAGCTAAGATGGGCTAAAGAGAAAGAATCTGTATGGTTGCTTGAAGCGTGACATTAGCAAAACCCATCTTATCTGAGAAGTTTTCAATAGTTATTTACTTTTGTGTCGCATAGATTGTTTTGCTTTCAAACAACTGATTTAAAAATAGCTTGTTTCATAAGGAGAAAACAACAACCATGTGCTCTGTGTTTTATCTTTGTATATTCTAGGATCTTTGGAAGGGTCAAAATATGACCCCAGGGATTTTGTTTCTCACTTTTTAAATGAAAGCTGCCCTAGTTCATTCAACAGTCTTAGAGGTGGTTTAGAAAGAAAATACGTTCATTTTAAGAAAGAAGTTCAAAATGTTTTATTTACATCTCTAACTTCCTGGAAAAGTTGATGTGGGTGGTTTTGTGTGTGTGTGTGTGTGTGTGTGTGTGTGTGTGTGTGTGTGTGTGTGTGTGTATAGTAAACAGGAAGTTCATAAGGTTATAAACTGCAAGGATGTAAGGCCAAGTTTTCCTTTAGTTTCTTCTGGGGTGGGTTTGACTTTGCTCCATTTCTTTCCTTACTCATAGACAGACCTCTATTAATCATTTAGCTTGTTTTGACTTTTTGAAAGATTTTTTTTAAAGTAGTACCTCACAGATATAAAAAATGCTAGGACAAAGAATTGCTAAGAGTTTTGGGTGAAAGCTTGCAGGGTCTTATTTGGACAGGAACGTGGGAGATTTGTTTTTTGTTTTTTTCCACACAAGGGTGTAGCTTACTTAAAAGAAATTACTTGTGGGAATATATTTCAGAGTGTTTTATTAATGATTTTCTCCTAGGACTTTGTTTACTTCCCACCCCCATCCCTCAGATCTTTGTAAATAAAAATGAGCTTTGGTTCTGCAACTTTGCTATACTGGTTTAAGTGTTCGTTGGTACGTGGCTTTATTTGGTTTGTATGATTTCTGCTCTTTCTCCCCCAACCCCAAGCCCAGCAATCTCAGTTTGCCCAATATTGCATAATTTTTTTAAAAAAATGTTGATTATTCTTTGGCCTCCCACAAGTTCAGAGTCACTGGTGTTTGCCACTCCAATTGTTTTGTGAAATCACTCCAACCCCCAGAGTGGTTTGGTTTTGGCTTTAACTCTGGGTGGAAGTGTGCTGGTCCTTTTTTTTTTTTTTTTTTTTTAATGAACTTTGATGTTTTCTATCTGTGTAGAAAGGAACTGAGAGACTTCAGCATTTTCTCTGCAATCAGGGACAGCAGTGGATTGAATAAATCCTTTTAGCATACCCTTCAATCCTTGATTCTCTTTGATGTGTACAACTTTGCAAAGAATAGGATTTTAGCCAAAAAGTAAGGATACTCACAGAGGAAATAGTTGGCTGGCACTTGGCTAGACCTTAAATAAAGATCACTGAATCTAAGGGTGCCTGTGCTAGACTACTATTACATGCTTCTCCTACACCTGTAGCAGACATCATGAATCAATCATGGCTCCTTTTCTGTTGTTCTCTTCATGACTAACCCTTCTCTCCATAGAATCTTAGGATTCAAAAAATGGAATGGAGTTTCTATTTCTGGTGGGATCTCTATTACCATAGAGTTTAGCATATCTCCATGAACACTTGAGAACACAGAGACATTTGAAACAAGGCAAGGCATATAAGAGCTGAGATGGTAGGCTCAGTGGTATGAATTCAAACTACACCAAGCCACTTGTGAGCTGTGGAATTTGGGTGAAGGACTTAATTCTCATAGGCAAGTCGGGAAAGGTGCTTCCAAAATAATTCACATGAAGCATTAGTGTGCTGCCTGCTTCCTAAATGAGTTATCTTGATGGTTTAGGGTCACAGAGCTGGCTAGTAGTAGTACAGCTTCTCAGACTCAGCATTGCTATTTTAAATGCTCAGAAAATTATTTGAGTGGATGGCAGTCCTGAGCAATGTAGGCATGCTCCAGGTACCATTAACAACCTCCCGTTCCCAGCCTCGCATGTTTGCACTCATATGCCCTCTACATTGACTGAGTTTTAAACCTATAAACAAATCTATGCTTCAACCCCACTGTCTGAGATGCCGAGACTGTGAGTAGTGATTTTCTTTCTTTTTTTTTTTAAATGCTTTTCTTTCTTTTTTTTTTTTTTAAACTTTATTTATTTACTTATTTGCCTTGGTGCTTGCCTGGAACTGGAACTACAGACAGTTGTTAGCTGCCATGTGGGTGCTGGGAATCAAACCCGGGTCCTCTGGAAGAGCAGACAGTGCTCTTAACCACTGAGCCATCTCTCCAGCCCCGAGTAGTGAATTTCTAAGACCTTCTTTTTTTTCTTTTTAAAAATCCTCTTCAGTGGCTTTGATGTCACGCCTTTCTCCCAGGCTACAGCTTTTTCTGTTTACAAACCTGTGGATAGTTCCAGCTAACAGATTAATAGTTCCAAGTTTGAATTATGCTCTTGTGATGGAATTTAACATTGTGTCAAAGGAAAAAGCTCACAATGTAATTTTTGGTGATAACAGCTGCCTTCCACACTGTCTAATGATAAGACCATGAATATAATTAATTTGGATACATACCCCGTGTCAGACAATTGGCTGTGATTTTTGGTCTCCTGTCACTCCCTTGTTCTTCTCAGTGTGCACACATACCATCTCCATGTTGCAGGTGACTAGACAGAAGCAGAGTGGCTAGCTATTGTCCCACAGCTAGGAAGTGGCAGAGTGAACTCCACAGAGCATGCCACACACTGATACCAGAGAGAGATTTGGAAGGACACTGTAGACATTTTACTTGGTCATACATATACAGTTAGGTAATATGTGAATCCATTCTCTTCTAGCATTTCTGTCTCAGACATTCATTATTTTCCATTATGAAAAAGTGAATTTATAATTATGCTTCCCTGTGGCTGACAGTGAGTGACTTGGGTCATGATAGTCCACTTGCTGATAGAGAAACAGCAGAGGTTACATGTTAAAGTCTTATTCTAGTTAGCAGGACCGAAATCTAGATCTCTGGAGGAAGATGTAACATGCAGCAGTGGGGGTGTGCACTTTTTAGCTGTATTCTCCATATAAGGCTGTTCTGTCAGTGATTATATAGAATGTTTACATGAATACAGTGTGCATCACAGGTGCCAAACAATGCTGTACTTCAGAATCCCTTACCTTGGGAAACCACATATTTGTTGAAGTGACTATCAGTGAGGTATTCTTGCTTCAATTTCACTTTTCGTAGCTGCATTAAAAGCTACTTACTGAAGTACAGGCAACAATCAGTAACCCATCTTTCAGAAAATACCTGGGATTGCCTGATCAGTACCCTGTCCAGGTTATACTCTCAACTTTTGTTTGGTCATTTTCATATATCAAATAGAGCCATATGTAGCCTCCAGAAGAGGCTACATTTTAAGCAGTATTTTCATTTCACCCTGGAAACTCTGAAAAGGGGGCACTGACTATGCCTTGATGAATGGAATCATTGTTGGAATAAGGGCAGGTAACTTCAAGATGATGGTATCAAATAAACTACATTCAAGAAGGAGCATAAATGTGTACCTGTGTGTATACACCTTGTGCTTGTAAGTGTGTAACTGATACATGGGAGTGTATGGGATTTGTGGATGGTTTTTGTGTACTGTGTGTATGTATGGTATATGTAGCATGTGTGTATAGTATGTATGGTCTATGTACTATGAGTGTGTAATGTGTGTATAGTGTATATATAGTATGTATGGTAGGTACATATTAATATATCATGTGTGCAGTATATGATGTATGTACAATGTGATCTGTATAGCGCATATGATGTATACACAGTATCATATACACATAGCAGTAATAATATGTGCAGCATATCTTTATGTCAGATGTAGATATAGTATATATATTTATGTAAAGTATGTGTATGATGATGTGTATGTATACAGTGTATAATGTATAGAAAGGTTAGCATAATATGTTCACGTATGATGTATAGGAGGAATGTATGACATATGTGTAAGGTATGTATGTTATAAGCACACAGTATGTGTTTACACTTGTGTGTGAAGTGTGTATGACATTTATGTGTACGGTATGCCATGCATAGGATATGGTGTTTGTACCATGTTTGTGTATAATATGTGAATTGTATGTACAGTTTATGTATAGTCACTTGCATCCTCTCATGACTGCATTGCACTTCAGTTCTGAATATAACCTTTTCTTAGCTTTATTCCTGTGGCACATTTCCAAACTTATAAGATGTTCATAGGTCTCCTGTATACCTATTCACATTATTAAAAAAATCTTGGTTACCCCATTGCCCATGCAATCCTTTGCATCTATCAGAATGCATATAAATATATCTGGAAGTGCTCATGGAGGCCAGCAAGAGACAGGGCATGAAGGACCTCTGAAACCCCCTTAGGACTTCCACCTGCCTTTGACTAACATCACCAATCATCTGTGACAGATTTGATAGCAAATGAAAGAGCAGACACACAGAATCCTGGCTTTTGGTCTCTTTCCAGGTATATTATAGGCACATTGAACTTTCATTTCCAACTGATGATCTTGTTTCTTTTCTTCTTGCTGTGTGTGTGTGTGTGTGTGTGTGTGTGTGTGTATGTGCATGTGGATGCACACAGATGCTTGTTTGTGCATTTAGAAGCCACAAATCAACTTGGCTACCATTCCTCAGGAGCCATTTGGCTTATTTTTTATAACAAGGCATCTTATTGGCTTGGGTTATACAGGTTGGGTGGCCAGTAAGCCTTAGAAATCTGCCTTTCTATGCCTTCCCAATCACAATACATGGCCTTTTTAATGTAAGTTCTTCAGATGGAACTCGGGTTGTCATGTTTGTGTGACAAATACTTTAGTAAATGAGCCATCTCCCTGGTCCCTGAATATCTCACTTCTAAGTCAGGTGTCAACATCATTACTTTGTGTGGAAGAAGAGAAGACAGAGTCTCCTGATGGCACAGTGACCCTGTCATTTGGTAGTCCATTCATCATTCTTTCAAACACTGAAGTCTGTGTTTTGCCCATCAGTCCTTCCACGTGAGCATTGTAGTTCAGTTTGTGGCCACACGGGGCAGACTTCTCTGTAGGGAGACTGGTAATACATAAATAAGTAAGCAAACCAGGAAACAACTGAGGAGTTTAGATATTAAATCTGAGGTGGACAAGTCAGGAAAGGCCTCAAGGATGTGACATTTCAGCTGAGACCATAAGAGATGACAAAGATCAACAGTGCCAAAACTAGAGAAGATGAAGCCAGGTGGAAGCAAAGAAGAGAATGCCAGCAAGATGCCTTAGCAGGAAAAGGCATTTGCACATAAACCTGGTGAGCAGATTTTACTCTCCAGGACCCATGTAATGGTGGAAGGAGAGAGCCATTCACAACGCTGTCCTCACACCTCCATACAAGTTCTGTGGCATGCACCACCAATCACAGTATGCACACACAATAATATAATATAAAATTTAAAAGAACACACCAATATCCCTAGTACCATCCCAACTGCACAGAATCATTGTACCATTAGTACATAACATAGACATATACTATTATTGTCTCACATGAAATGATCCTGAATGGGGGTGAATTTTAGAAGACTGTAAGAATGATAGACAGGATAGAATCCTAAGGTCTATTTTCTTTTATTACAAACTGGAAGAGCCAATTTTAGCATTGTTCCCTAAGGAAAGGGCTCCTGTGAGTTTTTCAAACTTGTTATTCAGTCCTCAGCAGGAGCTGAAACTCTGAGAAAAACCAGGTTCTTCCTCTTTAAGCCTCCCTCTCCTTGCCCTAGAAAATTCTGGCTTTGTTAGGTGCCAGGGTAGATCCCTGTTGGTAGCATGTGTGTGTATTTGCTCTGCTTACATTAGCTTTGTTCCCCTGGAAGGAGACCAAACTGTTTACAAGGAGGATGGATACAAACCAACAACGGGGATGCTGGGCTGTCAAGCCTTGGGAAACATGTGACCTCTGAGCTCCACCAGGCAAACAGCTGGCCAGCCTGGCTCCATGTTTTTGGAGCCTTGATACTGCATCTTTCTTCTGGACCACAGTATAAATGATACAGACTATTATCACCACTCGCCCAGAATTCAAACTTCTGAATTCTGACCCAGAAAATCCACAATTCGTTCCCCTGGAGCATAAGATTCCCACTGCCCTGGCACCTGCTAGAAAGAGCAGGGAAGATTTGATTGGCCTCTCTGGCCTTCTGTTGCTCGGTGTGCTGACACAGGCTTTCAGAAGAGGCTATTTTCTGTTGCCTGGAGGAAGAGCTGGTTGTACCGTGCCAGTTGGAATGTTGTAGGTACGCCAGCCACATAATCTTCATCCCCCATTTCTCTTCAGACTCAGAGCTCTTCAGCAATGCTACAGCTATCATGCAGCTGAGTTGTCCTCCCTCCCTCCCTCCCTCTTCCTCTTCCTCTCTCCCCACCCTTAGCCTCACCCCCTATCTCCACCTCTCCCTCAATACCACTCTTTTCTCTCCCCCTCCTTTCTTCCCTCCCCTGCCCCCTAAATAATTTTGATATCACTTTCTTTTCTGAGCCAGGATTTCCAGGTGTGCTGACGGCATAGATCCTGGTGGCCTGGTTTTTATTTGCAGTTGTTGGTAAATTAACTTTAAGATGCCTTTGTGGTATATTCTGAACCATCTCACCATTATCATCTCTTTGCTCTACTTAGCCCTAGGATCTCAGGATCAGTTTTATTTGGTATTCTTTTTTGCTGACCTGCTCCATTTATATTAACAATAAACATTTCGGATTTCTTCTTTAGAAAAAGAATGTGGGGGTCTGGAGAGATGGCTCAGTGGTTAAGAGCACCGTCTGCTCTTCCAGAGGACCTGGGTTAGATTCCCAGCACCCACATGGCAGCTCACAACTGTCTGTAGTTTCAGTCCCAGGCAAACACCAAGGCAAATAAATAAATAAATAAATAAATAAATAAATAAATAAAAGTGTTTAAAAAGAAAAGAAAAAGAATTTGGGGGGGGGCACTGGGGAAATGGCTTAGTTGATAAAGTGCTTGCCATGAGGACCTGAGTTCAATTCCTAGTACCCACATTTAATAAAAGCTAGGTAGTACATACTTGAAATCCCAGTACTGGGGAAGCAGAGACAGGATAATCTCTGTGACTTACCAGTCAGCTTAGCCTGCTTACTGAGTTCCAGGACAGGGAGAGATACTGGCTCAAAATAAAGTGGACAGTTCCCCAGGAACAACATCCAAGGTTGACTTCGGGCCTCTACACACTTGTGCATGAGCATGCCCTCCACAAATGTACACACAGATACCCTACACAGAAAATGCTTCATTAAAAAACCCACACAGTTCACCAAGACACTCCCTGGAACAGAATCCCCTTAGAAGACAAGGAATTTCCATCTTTAGATTATTGCTGTTCTCCAGAGCTGTCAGTGGTGCCTGGTACTCAGGAAGCTGCACTGGATGTTTGCTGAGTGAGTGCCTGAGTGGTAGTGACATCTATCCTGCTTTTGGGAGGGGCTTGTCAGGTGGCCTGCTTCCGTTTCTCAGGAGAGGACCCCTCCAAAGTCAAAGACACTTTCTCTGGTAGGGTTAGATGCCAAAGCTAGCCAGAGCTTTAGGAACAAAAGACTTTTTCCTAGTTCTTCCAGGCTAGCCTTCACCTCAGCTTTTCCACACCTGCTCATTAAGATAGACGCCTCAGTTAGGCAACATTTGTTGCTCAGCAGTCTCAGAGAGATGGGACTAGAGAATGAAGGGGAAGGTGAGAGAATTGACCCCACCCTGGAAAATCTGTCCAGTCACTTAGGAAGTTTCCTGCCCTGGAACTGAGAATGCCCCAGGCTTTCCAACGAAAGGGGAACTTTAATCAGAACTTTGTAAGAGGCCATACTCTAGTCCAGACTCCATTGGGTGCCACTTCCTGTATTGTATTTTGGTTGTAGACTGAGGCTCACCACACATAGAACTTTGTAAGTCACAGACTCTCATAAAATCGGCTTCCTCAGGATAAAATCAGCTCTGCTGGCAGGAGGTTGCTGAACTGGAAATGGGTTGGTAGCCCACACAGCAGAGGAGCCCACCTCAAAGCTCTTTGAGAATCTGTTTGCAAAGGAAATGGCTGGTTACTCAATTACAGAGAGAAACAGGCTGGCCACTGCTCACTCTTCCTGGGAGAGGAAGTGATCAGATAAATACCTTTGGCTAGGACTGGAATGTTGATGGCTAGAGAGACTGCCTCTCTGCTCCCGGTCCCCAAAGCAATGGTTCCCACCATAGGACAATTTTGACCCTTGTGGGTATTTAACTAGGTCTAGAGACATTTTTGGTTGTTCTAACTAGAGGCAGGTACCAGACCTATATTGCTCAGCACCCTACAATGCATATGATCCCAAACTCAAAACTTATCAGGCTCCAAAAGGCAATGAACAAGGCTGAGATTCAGACCTGAGAAAGCTAACCCAGCTCCCAGGGAATTTCCCTGCTAGAGAGGGTGCTGGCTTCCAGATCCGATGGAAATAAGGGCCATCAACCATCTTTCTCTCTTCTTTCTTTCCTTTCTTTTCCCTTCTTACACAGCCCAAGCCTGCTTTGAATTCCCAATCTTCCTGTGTCTGCCTCCTAAGTGTTGGGATTACATGTCTGTGCTACTATGTCTGCCTTGATTTATTTTTATATGAAGAACATGTAAAAAAAAAATTACATGAAGGTAAGGAGTATTTGTATTTCTGTGCCTGGGATTGGGAGCAGAGAAAGATCTCTGGGATTCTCTGGCCAACCAGCCTAGCCTATTTGGAGAGCATAAGACCTCTGTCTTAAAGAACTCTGTCTCAAAGAGCAAGGTGGATAGCAGATGAGGAAAGATAGCAGGGCAGAGAACAATCATCTGAGAAGTTCCTAAGATTCACAACCCTCACATCATACTACGGGGCATTAAACCACAGTATCTGCAGCTGGTATAAGATCTCCACAAAAAATTCTCAGATCACTGGCCTTAGGAGTCAGCTGACTCCCATACTTACTAAAAATGCCAGCTCCAGTTATGTATAGCCAGCACGTTAAGATGAGTGAGTTCTAAGATTTTTCCTAGCCTTGATGGCATCCCAGGGATGAATAAGGACACAAAGAACACCATACATCATGGTGTGTTCCCTAGAGGCTCAGATAAGTTTGAATCCCAGGAATCCTGATTCTCAGTGAAAGCTTCTCTACACTTACTTGGGAAGAATCTTTTTTTTATTTTGTATTTATCAAAAAAAAAAACCAGTAAAATGAATTTAAAATGCTGAAAAGATAACAATAACTATAAAGAAGTTAAAAATCATAAGCATGACTTATCAAGGGTGATAATGCAAATAAGATTGCTACACATATATTTACTTTGTGTTCATCTTTCCCTCTGAATTTTTTTTTCCATCCCTGTATATCCTTATTCAAGGTCTCTTCCCCCTCCCAACACATCTAGTCATTTTTCTTCCCTGCAACTCCCCATCCCCTCCCTGGGCAGGGAGCAGACAGTCCTATGGTCCCATTGACCCAATAATGCTTAGATCAGTCTCCACTCCTGGCCAAATCCAATTTTGTCCCCCCTCCCTCAAGAGTGAGTCAGGTGTTCCTATAGTTGGAGTGGGGTCCGAAGGGTCAGTCCAGGGTGTTTCTGATCCCAAGTTGTTCAGTGGTTGTGGTTTGCTGCTTGGGCATGCTTGGCTTTTTTTCTTATTTGTTTGTTTAGAGACCACTAATGAGTGAGTACATCCCCTGCTTATCTTTCTGAGGTTGTGATACCTCGCTCAGGAGGATATTCTCCAAATACTTGGGAAGAATCTTAGATTGGTATCAGACCATCAGAAGTGTGTGTGTGTGTGTGTGTGTGTGTGTGTGTATGAGTGTGTTGGGGAGCTCAGTATACTCTGTGGCTTATATTAATCTGGCTTAGATCAAATCTGAAAACTGCTAAATATTTAGGTAAAAATCTAGATCTTATACTGCTCTTTAAAGATTCTTTCTGCCCTGGGTTTTCTGGATGGTGGTATTGTATTCTTCAGCACTTGTCTCTTGCTGGGGCCCTGTATACTCAAATTTGCCAGTCCCAACTCATTTAAAAGATATTAGCCCCCTGCCTGAGCTCTGTCATCTGTGTTGTCAGTGTCCCTGTACATGTTGAACGAAGAATGCTGGCCCCCAGTGATCTTTAGGGATGTTGTACCCTCTCTCCAGATATATGACATCCTATTGCTATTTCTTTCGTGTTCAAGACATCTCAGCCTTGGGATAGGTGAAATCTTGTGCCCTTCCCCTAAAGCTCCTCCTTCGTCTGCCCCTAGAACCCACTATGAGATGCTCCAGGTATCCCTGATCCTTCCCCAGTACCCATTGTTTATTCATGAAGGCCTCTTTTCTTTAATCGGAAAAGGGTATTTAGACACTAAGCATGGGATGCTATGTGTGCTCATTGCTATCAGGGTGTGATTGCTTCTCGCTTGTGCCAATGAACAGATCTAGAAAGTGTTTGTATGTCAACTCTCTTGTGCCTGTACATCTGAGCTGATTTCTGTATCTCTTTATCTCTGGACTGTCAATTTAAAGAACATTGTCCACATTAATATCTTCCATTCCAGTTCAATACTATAGAATTCAGCTTTTGGCAAATCAGATTTTCATGTTTGTAAAGTTTTTGTTTTTCTTTTTTTAATCACAGGTCAAGAATGCCTCCAGGGGAGGGGAAATGAGGAACTTCCCTAGGTAGTTATTTTGTAGATATTACTTAAATAACAACAAACAATCCCATGTTCAGATGTCTAATCAATAAAAATATTGGCTCATCATTTGTCCCTCCTAAACTTTTCTGGCACTGGGAACATGGCCTTGCCTTTCCCTGGAGGTGGGCAGACCTGCCTGCTTTTTTTCCACAAACACATTCTGTCTCTAGCCCTCTTACAATGCCTATTGTAATGCTGAGCTGGCACTTGTGTCTCGGAAATATAAGCCAAGACACTTCTCTGAGATTACCATCAGAACTTTGCTCTACATGCAAAATCTTATTTTGAATTCAGATACACAATTACTCACCCTGACTTAATTACATTGCCTTAGGATAGTATTAAAACAATAGTTTTAATTATTTTTTGGGGGGTTTAACAATAGTAACCTGTTGTCTAGTGAGGAGGGTGAACTGCCCGTCTTTGAGAATTTTGTAAATAAAAACCCACCGTGATTTGGGGTGGGGTGGGTTGGCTTTCCTGTGACTCCTTCATGTTTATTCAGGAAGTAACTGTATACCTGGATGTGGTCCCTCTGCCCCTCATTATGCTTGATGTAAACCTAGTCATGCTTAGAGGTGTCTCTATCAGCTGTCTAGAGAAGTGAAAAGGAGAGCTGGATCGCTCTTGGGTTGCTGGAGGCGTGACCCTTTGGTGGTTTGGAAAACATTCTGAGTTTTAAACAGCAACACCTATAATTATGGAGGCGTCATCCCTTCCATAAAAAAAGAAAACAAAACAAAGACAGCAAAGCCTTCTGCTAACAAGGTGTAGTCATACATGCATTTGTTCGCCCTTTCCAAAACCTGCCTGACATTTGTTTCAGGGTTGGTGGGGGATATCTTCCATCTTTCTCTGGGCTCTAATAAAACAATACAGAGGTAAATAATCGGAGGGCAATTAGCAGGCTCTTTGGGGGTAACAGGAGAGAGAAGTCACCCTGTTATTAATGTCAAAGGAATTAATCATGGTTTACATAGGTGATTTAGTAGCTTAACTTTGCAAGCAGTTGAAAAACAAGAAACCAACCAAGTTTTACCAAAGAAGCCTGTTTGGAGAACCAGGCAGGGCAGACAGCTACAGAGCAGTTCAGATGTGAGCTGTTATAAAAGTGGTCATATGTCATCTGCTTGAATCTGCATGGGGCCCAGTTGGAGCTTGTTTTAAAAATGAAACTTTTGATTCTGTAGGTCGGAGGAGGTTTCTGAGATTCTGCTTTTAAATCTTCAGTCAGCAAGTTTTTTGATATAGCCCAGGCTCGCCTTCAACTCACAATCCTTTTGCCTTGTTCTCTTCAGTGTGAGGTTACAAATGTGAGCTACCGGGGCTGGAGAGATGGCTCAGCGGTTAAGAGCACCATCTGCTCTTCCAGAGGACCTGAGTTCGATTCCCAGCACCCACATGGCAGCTAACAACTGTCTGTAGTTCCAGTTCCAGGCAAACACCAAGGCAAATAAATAAATAAAGTTAAAAAAACAAACAAACAAACAAACAAAAAAACCCAAATGTGAGCTACCATACCTTGTACTTTGTGTGTGTGTGTGTGCACATTTGTAGGACAGACTCAAGGTGGATGGTGGATGTCTTTCTCAATAACTTACAATTGTATTTATTTATTGCCAAGCTTTGTTACCAAACCTTGACTTTACTGATTTGGTGTCTTCTTCAGCCACTTACAACTATATTTATTTATTTACTGCTAACATTTCTCATTGAACTGTGACCTCACTGATTTGGCCAGAATCCCAGAGGCTTTCTTATTCTCTCCCACCCCAACACTGAGGTTATCAGTACCTGCTGCCTGCCATACTTAGCTTTTCTCATGAATGCCTGGGCTCAAACTTAGTTTACCATGCTGGTACAAGGAAAAGCAAGCAGTTTCCTTACTGAACCATCTCCAAAGCATCATCTACATTTTACATATTTAGAACATCTTTGGTTTATTTTAAATTGTGTGTGTGTGTGTGTGTGTGTGTGTGTGTGTGTGTGTGTGTGTGTGTGTGTGTGTGAGAGAGAGAGAGAGAGAGAGAGAGAGAGAGAGAGAGAGAGAGAGAGAGAGAAGTTTCAATGGCAGCCAGAAGAGGGCATCAGATCCTCTGAAGCTGGAGTTTCAGGCAGTTAAGAACTGCCTAAAGTAGGTGCTAGAAACCAAACTAGGGTCCTTTCTGTAAGAGTAGCAAGCAAGTGTGCAAATGCTGAACCACCTCTCCTGTCATTTTGTGCTCAGCACTTCTGATACACTTTAAAGTGATGCTCCAGCTGCAGGAAAGTTATGTCTCATTTTGTATAGCAAGGCTGTATGGGTCCTTTTAGCACCTGTAGCAGATACACAGTACAGGTTGAGCCATATCTCTAAGGTCACAGACACTGCACTGTGACTCCTGAGGGATGAGACATTGGACAGGCTTCTCAGAGTAAAGGTGCTTGACAGAAGTCATTCTGTGCATTGCAGTACATAAGGATGATAAACCAACTGGTCCCCCAGGGCAAAGGTCTACACATAGTCCAGTTATAGGCAAGTCCCCATTCATAAGCACTCATTTTGAGAAACATAAACATATTTACAGACCATATTTGTCTACAGAACTGTGCTTCTGACATAGTGAGAAATAAGTCTTTTTTGAGGATCTAGGGAGGTACTTTAGTTGGTTAAATGCTGTGCAAGCATGAAGAATCTGATCTCCAGAACACATGTTTTTAAAAAGCTCCAGTACTCAGGAGTCAGAGTCAAGAGTTCAAGGCCAGCCTGGTTTGCAGAGTGAATTCCAGAACAGCCAAGGCTACTATATGGAGAAACCTGTCTTGAAAAAATCAAAAAGCCAGGGCTAGGGCTGGGGAGATAACTCAGTGCTCTGTTGGCAAGAATAAGCCCCTGGACTCAAATTCCTAACACCCACATAAAAGCTGAGCATAGCTGCCTATGCCTGTCCCCCCAGCTTAGGGGGAAGAGACAGGCAGATCTAGAAAGCTGGTTAAACCATCACCTTGGGGGGAGAGGTAAGGGTTGGGGTTGTAAAGTTGGGTTTCTGATTCAATGAATGCATTTTAAGGCAGTAAGGCAATTAAAGGAACACAACCAACTCTGGCTTCCACATGGATGAGAATGAGCCTGTCCATCCACATACACAGATTCATGTACCATATATATTCCTTCTTCCCTCATCATGTGTCGTATGATGCTACACACTTAACATCTCAGCACTGTAGGGGTGGAGACAGATACCAGGGGCTCACTGACCAGCTAATCTAGCCTGTGTGATAATATGAAAGCCAATGAGAGATCCTGCTTCAAAAAAAAAGGTGGCCAGGTTGACCTCTGGCCTCTTTGTGCGTGTACACACACACACACACACACACACACACGGGGTGGGGGGGTATGGGTGTGAGCCTCTGTGTGTCTCTGTCTCTAGGATTCCTTATGATGGACCAGAGGAGGCAACACTATTTTCATCAGATGAAAAGCTGAATGTCTTCAGCTAGTTGTAGGGAGCACCCCTAGGAAGCAGGGTCCATTATATTCTCTGACTCACTTTCCTGGGTCCTGAACTATGTCTCTGTCTAGCAATGCTATATATGTTAAAATGAGACCTCTTCTGCTGGTGGTGTATATGGACTCTGAGAGACAGGGCACAGAGAGTGTCTCCTCTCTATTTACACTAAGGCACATGCCAGTCACCAGCCAAGTTCATCTTGGAAGGAAACAGTTTTAGCCTTAAGAAATCATTCCAGGGCTGGAGAGATGGCTCAGCGGTTAAGAGCACCGTCTGCTCTTCCAGAGGACCCGGGTTCGATTCCCAGCACCCACATGGCAGCTAACAACTGTCTGTAGTTCCAGTTCCAGGCAAACACCAAGGCAAATAAATAAATAAAATAAAGTTTTTTTAAAAAAAAAAAAGTTTAAAAAAAAAAAAAAAAAGAAATCATTCCATATCTGCTTCATCTCCCCTCTTAGCTATTTACCTACTCTTGGAGAAAGATTGAGAAGGAGGCTAGACTTGAACATGACTGATTGTGGCCTCAGTTTCTCCACCATCTGTAAAGGGATATTGAGGGTGGGTGTTTGTGGGGTAACAGAACATCTGCTTAATATACAATGACTTCGTACTTTTTTAGATGGGATTGTAAGGCAGAAAGACATTAAGTGGTGTCTGGTTTCTAACCCTGGCCTTGAAAAATGGCTTCCATGCCCTCACTGACCTACCCATGTACAGTTGGTGGTGCTGCAATGTACACGCCCTTTTCTCACTGTGGGAGCGCTAACACCAACCTGCATAGACAATCATATTTCCTTCTAGTCACTATCCCAGCCTTCAAGTTGTCAAAAGGGGTGGGGCTGGATTTTCAGTGATGACAGCTGAACACTTTTGTCACACATTTTCTTTTGAAGTTCACTTTTTAATTTTTCTTTTGAAACATTTACAAAGAACAATTGGTGACTTCCCACTGTGCTTATATTTAACTTAGAGGGGAAGAGATATAGGTTTTCCATACAATGTAACAGAAAAATAAGAAATATTTGAAGTAAATGAAAATATTTATGACAATTAGTGTAAACGCTGTACTCCTGTGGATGCAGTATGTTATTTATAAATTATAACAAACTTGGGAATGTACGAACACTAAATCTTGTGATTCTATTTGATTTTTTTTAACTGTAAATTTACCAGAACATTCAGCATCTCATAAGTGACAAAGGTCCAGTCTCTATCCTTTCTCCAAACTGTCCATATGTGCACTGGCACAGTATTTGGAGAATGAATTCAATGTTTGGTTTAATAGGATGTGGCAGGGTAGGAGCACACACTGATCCCTCTAGAACTGGCTATGGTTAACTTTAATTAGCTAATTGTATTACCCTCCCCCCCTTAATATATAAGGAAGTGAGGACAAGCACCTTTGCCTTGTTGTAATTAAAACTAAAATGATGTCAGCAGCAGGTCTAAAAAGGGATTTCTATTTGTTTTATCACCAAAAGGTGGCGTCCTACCCCCATGCCCTTTATTTAAAAAAAAAAAAAAAAGAAAGAAAGAAAGCAAACCCACACAAACCCTTGCTTGAATTTAACTAAAAGAAACTTCCAGTTGATTACTGATGAAGAAATTAGAAACCTGTTCTCTGTGAATCTGATGTGACAGTGTTCAAAATGGACAGTGTGTTAAGCCATAGTCAAGAGTTCCTGGAATGTAAACCAAATGGATGTGGGGTTCTCCAATAAGCCTGCACATCAGACAGTATCATATCCCCAAACAGTGCCCATATATCATGGAAGTTACAGCCAGGATTTCCTTTTGTCTGAAAAACGTGTTGCCAATCTGTCTTTAGCTTCTTGTAAGTGAAGGTAAAATTTAAGACAGTTAAAATTCAGAATAAGATCAGTTGCAAGCTAGAGATCTCATTGTTGGTATGGTTATAATTGGAAGAAAAAAAAAAAAAAACAACAAAAAACGACCCTGCAAAATAACACAAACCATGGTTGAGTCTGATAAACAAGATCACAGTAGAGATTGTTCTTTATGAACTATGCACAGCGTTGTCATATTTACATAAATTGCTGTTTCCCTGGAGTTATAATTGTATAACCACCTACATACTGTAAATAAGTTATAGTTGGTAGGACTATCAGAAATTAAAAACAACATTTTTCTCCAAAGATTTCTATTTAATTCCATGTGAATTCCAAATACGGACCCTAGTGATGTCCAAGATTTTGTGAGACTATCAACTAACTTGTCCCAAACCTTTGGATCACAGCCTAGGCTGTAGCAAGCATTTAATAAATATTAGATGTTATTACTTTCTGCAGCGGCCTGTGAGAGTCAGGAGGGCAGGAACTTACTATATGTGTATTTCAAAGTATACTCAGGAATATTCTAGAGCATGTATTAATGTCCTAACAAAAGAAAACCTACACCTTTTACAGAAAGTGAAAATACATGTAGTTTCTAGTATAAAGAATGGGGTTGTTGGTCTTGTCTGCTTGGCATGGAGTATTTTACAGCATGAATTCCACCAGGCTGTCACTCGGCACACACTACTTTTCTCTGGCAATACCAGTAAATTGTTTTGTTGTTAATTATTTCACTTTCCAAATGTAGGATATAATTTAAATGATAGTCTCACCTTCTCTTTCAATTTAATTTCTGCAAATGAACATTTAATATCTGTCAAAAGACATCATGCAAGAGAATCTATTATAATTAGTCAGAGCATTATTTGCATCTGCTTTAGTGTCAGGACGCAAACGGCAGTGTAAGCACACATCAGCTCCCTAAGTGCTTCGGGGGAACCCCAAAATAATTTCTGTTCACTAGAAGCCACAGAGGTCCCATTTCTAAATCCTGTGTTGGAATTGCAAAATCAGCTTCCTTTCCTACTTATGTTGATAGAAATGCTTTTTGTCTTATGTATTTTTATTTATATTTCAAAGACATTTCATCTGTGCTTGATATGAACTTATGTAAATTCACACACTCAACCAAAGTTAAGAACAGCAAAAAGAAAAAAACAAACTCACCTTCCTAAAGAATTGCACAAAGCTTTTTTTTTTTTTTTTTTTTTTCCACGTGATTGATGTTCCAGAGAGAGGTAATTTGTGCTAAACAAGTGATTGACATGCTAGCCCCCGGGTGTTTTCCTAAGAGAAACCCTAGTGAAAATTGAATTCTCCTTGCAGCCACTTTCCCCCCAAGTGGACCTGGTGATGGGGACAACATTCCTGCAGAGGCTGACAAGGCCTGAGGGAGTAAGTTCTTGCTCTCATTGCTCTCTCCTGATTCTGCGATGCAGGGGAAAATCCCCCTAGTTGGAGGGGTTTCTGTTTCCTTGCAATCAGGGGTTTGTCCTTCAGCTGAACTTTCACCTTCCGAACTCGCCTTCTTTCATTGGACGAAGTGCAGAAAGAAAGGGGAGAGACAGAGGGAGGACCCGAGAGCAGGCGCGGGGCTGGAACGCCTCCCCTGCCGCCCTCCGCTCCAACTGTCACCCAGGCAAAGCACTTTCACTTTTAACTGGAGAAAACTCCATCCCCGCCTGTCCTCTCCACTCCTGGATTTTTAAACTCACACCCAAACGAACCGCCCTGGCATTCCCCTTCGCGTCCCTAGTTGCTGACACTCCTCCTCTGCATTTCCTTGGATCTAAATGGGTCCCTCGCCCCCTCTTTTGAGGGGACCCTTCCACTCCAGGCCCCTCATATTCCAGCTTTTTCATCCAGTCTCCTTTTCCCTGGAAACTGTTGTGGCGTTCCGTTTTCGGGTTTCGGGGTTCTGCTTCCCTCTCCTCTTCCCCTCCCCAAGTCCCACACTTGGCAATTTCGATTTTTTTTTTCTTCTGTGAGCCCTGTTGTTTACCCAGCAGGTGGATGTGACGTCAGGGACGCACAACAGCAAAAAATAACAACATCTCCCTCCGCGCGACGCGATGGCCTCTCAGCGCCTTATTTATTTATTTGTTCCGGGATGAGGGGGGAAGGGGGAGGGCGACCCAGGGGCGCTGCGTCGAAGGTTTCTCTCGGTGGTGTGTTTGTGGGGGTCACGGAAGCCTCAAGAGCTCGCATGGTGGGGCTTGGGCCCGGCTGGGGACTGGGGCAGCTTGAGGGCACCTCGCGGTTGCAATGCTGGCGCGGCTCGGGAACGAGTCCCAAGCGGAGGAATCTATTGTTATTTATTGTGTGGCAGCTGCACGCTGTGCTCGCGGCCCGGCCCTCGCCCGCGAGTGCGTGTGTGCGCGCGTGAGTGTGTGAGCGGGGGGCGCGCGCGGGCGGGAGTGGGCGCGCGCGGGGAAAGGCCCCGAAAACACCTTAGTTTGCACCGAGAGATCATTTGCCGCGGGTGAGTTCGTATTTTTCCATTTCTGCTCCACTTTTTTCCCCCCAAGCCGCCTACTGCCTTGTTTCCGCCACTTTAAACAACAACAACAACCAGCACAAAAAAAAAAGAAAAAGAAAAAAGAAAGAAGAAAGAAGAAAGAAAAAAAAATCTACTTTTCCCCTCTAGGTTCCACGTGCATCTGTCTCCCCCAGCCCTTCGTTCTTGACTCGCTCCGGAGTCGGGCCCAGGCTCTGCGTGGGTGGGGGCCGTGCGCGGGCGCCCGGCTAGAAGAAGCGCGGAAGGCGCCCGCACCCTTGGGTTCATTTGCATAAGTCACTGTTGGGTGCGATGGTGGCCACAGGAACGAGCTCGCCTACCCCAGCCCCTCGCGCCTCTGCGCTCGCTCACGCCGCTCGGGTACAGCGATCAATAAGCACAGGCGGCCTGTCGCAACTTTGAGTGCCCAGTGTCAGTGTTAGTGGCCGCCTAGTGCTGAGTACTCGGCACCCGGCTGCGGTTGGCGGGGGCATGCGGCATCTTCTCCGAGCTCAAAGTTTGAACTTGGAGCAAACTTTTCCCCTGCTATCCAAGGGTGCGTGTCCCTTCTATATCCCGGGCTGCACTGAGAACGCTGGAGGGCTGAGCAGGGAAGCCTGCGCCCTGGGCCCGGCACTTAGCGACATCACTGTAGCCACGCGTGTTTTGGTCCGAACTGAGAGGTGTGGACGCTCTGTAGCTAACCCCTGGGAGCCTGGAAAACTCATGCAAACACCCGCGCACCCTTTGCCAGACACGCACCCCACACGCGTTCGGCCCCCGCTTGTCAGAGACGGCGCCGGCACCAGTCGTAGCAGGATTGCGGGTGGGCTTGGGGATAGGGCACGCCTCGAGGACCCTCAGCGCCCGTACTGTGGACCCTCCACACACACACTCGCCACCATACACTTTCACTTGACTCCTGCGCCTCTTAAGCTCAGGGATCTGTCCTGCGACACCCACGTGCCACCGCGTCCCTCCAGCCCCGTCTCGGCCACCGATGGCTCTGCGTTTCTCGCCTGCGAGCATCTTTCCTCCCGTGCTCTCGGCTCTTGCTTTCTGTCCCTCGGAGACGTCTCTCCAGAGCCGAGGAGACGAAGCAGCGCGCTCTTCGGGTGGGGACCGAGGCGGTGGCGCCGGGAGCCGAGGAGTTTGCCAGCTGCCGCTGGGTCGTGGTCATCTGCTGCCTCCGCCTCCCCTCGCCCCCGCCTCCCGCTTCCCCACCCCACCCCGCTGCTCTCGGAAACTTTGATTC
>PVIH01019165.1:0-36213 GCA_004025045.1 Sigmodon hispidus | reverse complement strand
TTTCCTGAACATTTTGAGTTATGGCTTTTTTCGTTTTACTATTTTCTTTGACTGATATATCTATTTGAGCTACTGAGTCTTCCACTTCAGAGATTCTATCTTCCATCTCTTCAACTCTGTTTGTTATGCTTGTATCTGTGGTTCCAGCTTTTTTCTTCAGGTTTTCTATTTCCATCTTTGCCTCATTTTGTGCCTTTTTCTTGCTTCTATTTCAGCTTTTAGTTCCTGGCATGTTTCTTTCATAGATTTGTTCATCTCTTCCAATTTTTTGTTTGTATTTTCTTCTATTTCCTTAAGACTATTTTTCATATCTTCTTTGAGAGCTTCGATGATCATCATAAAGAAATTTTTGGTGTTGCTTCCTTCTGTTTCCTCTTCATTGTTCAGTTCAGGTCTTGTATTTGTAAGATAGCCACTTTCTTCTGGAGTTACCTTGTTGTTCTTTGTATTATTATGTAAGTTTTTGCACTGATGTTTGCCCATGGCTTCAGTGGTTCACGATTCGGTGCTTCCTTGTCAGTGGTGGCACTCGGGCTTGTGTGTCTCCTGTCACCTCTCTAGGCGGGGTCTGACTCTGTCCATCAGGGACCCCAGTCGTTATCTGTTTACTCAGTTGGAGGTGGAGGTGGGTAGCAGTGCAAATTCCCTCAGCAGCAGCTGGGGGTATGGTGACAGGCAGACTTTATCTGTGCCTGCTACAGAGTTCGCTGGGACTCACTCTGCAGACAGTACCTGGTCCCAGAAGTGGAACCGGAACCGATGGGAGCTCAGCTCTCCATCCCAGGCTGGGATATAGGCGCTTGGGCCTGGTGACCCCTCCTCACCTCTGGGCAGGGTCTGAGTCTGTCCTTCAGGGACCCCCATCGTTATCTGTTTGCTTAGTTGGAGGTGGAGGTGGGTAGCCATGCAAATTCCCTCAGCAGTAGCTGGGGGGAACATTACAGGCAGACTTTATCTGCACCTGCTACAGAGTACACTGGGACCTGCTCTGTAGACAGCACTCGGTCCCGGAAGCGTAACCGTAATCCATGAGACACAACTGTTTTTCAAAATCATCATATAAACATTAGTGATACAGTGCATGCTAATAATTTTATATTTTGCTATCTTTTCCTACAAGATCATTGAGTTGTGAATACAAAATGCCAAACCTGCCAGGAAGGTTACCATGGAAGAAAGGAAAATTTAAAGGTTCATAATTTAGGAACCTTAATGGCACTATTTTCTAAACATTTCAAACATGGGCTTCACAATTTCATTCTAAACAAAACTTTACTGTCTATATATATTCTGTTGTGTTCATATTTCCTGGGTAACAAAGCCTGATCTTTATTAGCAAAATCTGGAATTTATAATCATTCATTAAGTTGGCTTTGTAATTTTTTTTGACATATAGAGATTTTATAGAATCTTGCTTATAGATAATTAATTGTTTGTGCTAAGTGGTGTGTCCAGGGTCAATAAGCATGCTTAAAAGAAAAAAGTGAAAGAGAAGAAATAGTAAACTTATCATTCCATTTCAGTGATTGGTTTTATTAAATTGAGGCCAGCCTCGGCTAGTCTTGTCCCAGTCTCAGTTAGTCACTTTGCCTACTCTGCTGAATACTTGGGACTACAGCCAATGTTACTGCATCAATTGAGTGTAATGATATTAAGAGCATCATTAAGAGTCTGTGGAAGAAGTGAAAAATCTGATTATCAGTTGGGACCATTTTCCCTTCTTCATAAAGGCTCTATGAAACATATTTAGAAGCTTATGGAATTTAGTTCTACCCCCAGGATTTTTCACACAGATACATAGACTAATAGGTATTTGGCAGCTAGAACCACAAAGGGAGAGGTGGAACTGAATAGCTTTTTTTCCCCTTGGTTTATTAACATTAAAAAAAGCTAAGATCTAGGAGAAGGTGTTCACAAGAAGTTAACTGTCAAATCATGAAATAATGAAACCTGTGCAAAATTCATTCCTCTTTTGTAGTTTTAAAAGTAGAGCTGGCTATATTTGAAGTAATTTTAAGAGATAATATGCTATAAAAGGAAATAGCAGCCACAATCAAAGCCTCTGACAGAAGGGACAGGAAAGATTAAGATTCCCATAAACAGTTGAAAGGAAGGTTCATGAGTCTCAGGGAACCTTTTCTTCTTATTACTTTTCTCAATATCATAAGAATAGCTGATGTTTTCAGACCCAATGCCATACTGAATGGTATTCATCTCCCTTTAGAAATGCACTTATTTCAACAGCCTGTGACTTAATTAAAAGTGGGTAGCTCCCACTAGGTGGCACTGGACACCAGTATTTTTTTAAGGGATGGTTCTTGAGACTAAAGGATTTAAAGACAAGAATTGAGGAATCAAGAAAATCTGTTTTGTTTAAACTTCACACGTTTTAAATTTAGATATCAGAGTGATATAACTGTGTGGGTTTGGCACATGGATAAACCTAGGGATTATTAGAAAGGTCAAACTACAGCAAGGCAGAAAGCAAAATGATTTTGTCTTTTTAAGTTGTTATTACTTCCCTTTCCGATTGTCTTACTACTGATAATTACCATTTATTACATTGTGCCATTGCTAATGTGTTCTTAATTTTCACCCAGAGTCTGGGAGGGGTCTGGGCTCTAAGAGATATGAAGGTATTTTTAATAGTTTTTATTAATTAAAATTTTTTCTAGCTTGATTGTTCTTGTAACTTATATAGAAGATAAGCAAGAAACAGCCTTTTTATGATTAAAAACATTATGAATTTAAAATATTGACTGCATACCTTATAACCTTCAGCCTTTTAAATACACAATGGCCTTGTTACATATTTCTCTTTTTTTCTTGTCACTATTTTATTTTATTAGAAAATAAAGTCCTTTTATGTAAAATATAAAAATAAAAAAGATATGAAAATATTATTGTTTGTTAATTTGTTTTCCCTCATGAAACTTAGAGCTTTAAAAACCAAAAAAAGAGATAGTTGGCATTTTATACATTTCACATCAGCATTTGTATGAAGGAAAGAGAATTAATACTGGAAAGCTTTTCTGTGTGTGTGTGTGTTTGCATGTATGTAAGAGAGATTGATAAAAGGAAACTTCCTAGATTGTTATTCCACCTTATTCTTTGAGGTAAGTTCTCTCAATCAAACCCAGAGCTCACCAGGGCTGTGAGTGTAGCCAGGCAGCTCTTCAGGACCCCCCTTCCCTGCCTCTGAGGTTGGAGTCACCAATGACCTGCTGAGCCTGCTGGGCACTTAGTGAATTCTGGGGATCTGAACTTGTTCCTGCTGCTGTTGTGGTGAGTTCTTTAAGTGCTGAGCCATCTGCTTAGCCCCGTGAAAGCATCTGATGCCTGCTAATCATCATGCTTCCCCTGAGAGCTCATAGAAAGACCCTTATTTCATAATAATCATAATAATAACCAGCACAATCTAATTCATACAGATCTGGGCAACCACACCAGAAGGGAGCTACTATCATTCTCATTTTAGACAAAGAAAATGCAGCATGTGAGTGTTAAGAAACATGCCAAGGCCATGTACTGAGGATGTGGATATAAAATTTGAACTCTGATAGTCTAGTTGCACATTATACAGCTTTATTCAGCTTTTTTTCTCACTCACATTTAGCATCAAATTTCTAATGTAATTAAATGATGTATCTCATAAGCACATTTGATAAAGCACAATTAAGTGATATTGTTGTTTCTTGTCTTTGTTTTTACTAATAATGCATAATTTAAAAAAATGAGAGTAAGTAAAACTATCCTGTTAACATTTGTCAAGGCATAGAGAATTTATTACATGCTACCTGGATTCTGTGAGAAATGTAAGGTTCCTTATAGGTTTTTACCCTAGAAATAAAATTGGTACTAGTGTCTGAGACACTGAATTCTGCTACACTGAAATGCCAGGCAGGAAGCTACTGCTTTTGCTTCTCTATGAAGCAGAACTTTACACAGTTTTCTGTGATTGACACCAAACAGCAGTCGGCAGTTCTGAAGACAACACTGAGAACACATTAGAGGCTGTCAATCCTGAGAGAAGGCTGGCCACCTACAGCGAAGACAAACACTGGGATGCATGGAAGGGGGAGATGGAGAGTTTCAACAATATTCATTGGTTTGAGATGTTTTGGGTTCTAAATTATTTAGAGATGATCATTTTTGTGTGTGTGTGTCACTTTATCTCTTAGAATGGTTTGCTTCCCACAATTAGCCAGCCAGTCTTCAGCTTCTTCTCATGCCTTAGAAGACATGTTTATGGGCATTAATGAGGCGCCCTGAGAAAGGGAAGATGAGATTGTCACGAAAAAATGTCACTTCTACTACAGTTATGTAACATGTACATCCTAGCATAAGCATCAATTCTCCAAACTATGGCAGTGAATAATTTGTTATATTTCAGAACCTCACAACATTTTTAATCAAAGAATAATTCTTAATGCAATACAACATGTGGTATGGCAAATGGCTTTGCACCTAAGAAATAACTTAAGTAAATTTCTTAGCATAGTTTTGAAAGGAATTTTTCAGTACAACTATTTATATATGTGCATAATAACATAATTGTTCTTCTTATCGATTTATTTTGGGATATAAGCCTTTAAGTGAGCAGAAGATATAAATAGCTAATTTTAACAGAAGAGATTTTCTTTTAAAGATAATGGGTATATAAAAATTTTAGATTGTTGCTCGAGGTTCACAAGTACAAATAGAGTTTTTTTTTTTATCAAATTGGCAGCAAAAATGACTCAATCCAGTGATAGATGCCATAAAAAGTGGCATTTATAATCTTTAAAAATTAAATGAAAATATAATTACATCATTTTCCCATCCCTCATTCCCTCCTGCCTCTCCAGTCCTCTTCAAGGTTCATGGCCTCTTATTTATCCATTGTTATTCCATATTCATGTAAATGAATAAACATCTAAGAATGGCATACTGAGTTCATTCACTGTTGCCTGTATGTATGTTTCTAGGGCTGATCGCTTGGTAGTAGATAACCAGTTAAGTGACTTCTCCCTGGGAAAGACTAATTTTCTCTCTTTTTGAAGTTACTAATAACTAGGGATGGGGCTTTGTGAGATTTCTAACACTTACATTGAAATGTCAGCCGGTATTGGCCATATCTAGGTCTTGTTTAGACAGCCATGTTACTGTGGTTTCATGTGTATAGCTTGCCTTTCATAGCTAGAAGGCACAATCTCAGCTCTTATCAGCCCCCCTCTAGGAGATGCTTTCTCATCAGTAGTCAAGTTGTAAGTGTATCAGTTGGGGATGGGCATTCCATGGTTAGTCTCCATTTTTAACAAGTTATGAATTTCTGTAATGATCTCCTTCTAGGGCAAAAAAGGTTTCTTTGATGAGAGGTGGGATCTTCTCTTATCTGTTCATATAAGAGTATGTATTTAGAAAGCAGTTAGAGATTATATTGGTTTAGAAAAGAGGCAGCAATGGGTTCTCTCCTGAGATCCATGGCTCACTAGCCACATGCAGTTAGCTTTGGCTAGGTTTATAGTACCAGGTATGGTTTCCTTTCTGCTAAACAGCTTGATCACAATTAGACAGCTGAGGTTCCTACCAAGATATAAGTGCTGCTATTGTGCTGTTCGCAGTATCTTACCATGCTGCTCACTGCGTTTCATAGACATCACAGGTGGGTAGGACTAATGGATGCTCTTTTTTTCCATAGCAGCTTGCATGTCACCTTCCAATTGTGTGAAAGGTAGTCCTCAGGGAGGAAGTTTTTATGTGAGTTTCAGCTTAAATCCTTTTAGTCCTAGTTAGAAAATGCACGGTGCCCTTAGCAATTGGGACTTTACTTCAACCTGTGGTAGGAGAATTATCAATATCCTTTTCTGTTTTGGGAGTCTCATGGACTCCCCTGCCTGACAGCTTTAAAGCAGTATTTTTAACTCCTGGCCCCGGGGTTTTGAAAGCTTTTGTCTCATGAGAGAGTGCTTCTACACTATTTTGGCTGTTGTAGCATTGGAATATGTTAGGTAGTTTAATGCTTTTGGATTAATTATTTTTCTTTTTCTACTTGAGGAACTTTGTGGCTCTGTACAAATTTTAGAATCATTTTTATCTATAAATATGTCATGGTATTTTGATACAAATTATATTTCATTTGTAGATTGCTTTTGGTAGAATGGAGTTTTAGGAATACTAAGTCTTACAATCTCAAACTATGGGGCATCTTTCCAGTTATTTATGTTTCCTTTTCTATCTCTGCAGCATTTTCCAGTTTTTATTATTTATGCCTCTTTGCTTATGTTTGCCCAAATGTACTCTGCTCCTGTTTGGATATTTTATTTTTTCCACATGATTGTGGGTAGTATTGTCCTCTCATTTTCTTTCTACCAATATTCACTGCAAACACATAGAAATGCAACTGGTTTAAAAATGCTTACTATGTATTCTGCACATTACTGATCTTTAAAATTAGTTTTATAGGTTTTTTTAATTATGTGAAAGTTTCAGATTTATTCAGAATATACATGAACAAGGATCATTTGTAGTCTTTCTTTCCAACTTGGTTGCCTTTACAAATATTTTTCTTTTTTCTTTTCCTCTTTCTTTTCACTCCCTCCCTCCCTCCCTCCCTCCCTCCCTTTCTTTTCTTCTTTTTTTGTTTTTTAGAGACAAAGTATCTCTGTGTAGCCCTGACCATCCTGGAATTCCCACCATAGACTAGTTAGGCTGCCCTGTTTGAGTTCTTGTCCTGACTTCTTTTAGTGATGAACAGTGATATAGAAGGGTAAGGAACACAAACCTTCTTTCCCCCAAGTTGCTTTGGTCATGGTGTTTCATTATAGCAATAGTAACCACAACTAAGATATTAGTGTTTTGTGGAAAAATTTTGCATCTATAGTCAGCTGAGGTTTTTAACTATAGCTGCATTTTTGATAAAGTATTTATCTGGCTTTGGTGTCAAGATAATGCTGACTTTGCTAAAAGAGTGATGTATTTTCAGTTTTTGAATTTTTGGGAACAAGTTGAAAATGATTATAATTGATTTTTTTAAAAATCCTGTTAGGATTTGTCTGAGAAATGACACTGGAGTGTGGCTTGACTCTTCAGAACTAATTGTATTATTTTTTCTTTTGCATACACACCTGGTGGTGAGATTCCTGGATTATTTAATTTCTATAGAAATTTTTTTAGATTGTTTTCTATAGTGGATATGCTAAAAATGCATACTCATCAATAGAATGCAAAAGTTTCCCTTTATCTTATTCTTGACATTGTTTATGTTTCATAGTTTTGATAACAGTCATTCTGACAGGAGGTGATATCTCATTGCAGTTTTATTTTGCATTTTCTTGATTAATGATGTTGTACATTTTCTGATGTACTTGCTGTCATATTTATGCTGTATTTTATAAAATGTCTCTTTGAGTCATTTGCCATTTAAAATAAGGTTATTATTTTCTTGTTAGTGAGTTGAGATCTTTATATATTTTGGATATAAAAATATTTAAAATTTGTTTTGTGGTTATTATATGTTATTTGTATGTGTATATGCAGGCATGCATGTAGAGGACAACCTTTGGGAGCCACCTTGCAGAATCTCGAGATAGAACTCAGATCATCAATCCTGTGCACAGGTGCTTGTAACCACTGGGCCACCTTGCTCACTCTTAAACTCTTGTTAGCTCTGTAATTTACAACTGTTTCTTCCCCTCAGTAGGCTGGATTGCTTTTATGTCTTGCAGAAAAGTTTCAATTCTGTAATTTTGCCTGTCTGTTTTGCATTTGCTGTGTAGTGTAGAGGTCATATGTAAAACATTTACCGTATAGATCTGTTGCCACAGTTCCTCCACATACTTCCTTCTAGTAACCTCAGAGTTTGAGGTCTTCACTGAAATATTTAATTAGTTTTGGGCAGATTTTTGCACATGGTGTGATAAGGGTTCAATTTTATTTATGTCTATATATTGACTCCCTTGTGTTGTTTGTCTTGAGAATGATCAATTATTCTTTTAGCTTTCTTCACTTTATTATTTTTTTCACTCCTCTTATTGAGTAATTCCAATCTTCTTCCTGACTGACTGCTGGTGAACCTTCTAGAAAAATTTTAAATCAAAGATTCTGCTGAGCTGGAAAGTGAAGGATCAGAGCCAAGTAAGTTAAAATTCTACAAAATTTGTTCTCAACTGTCATTCTCTCTCTCTGTGCATATGTGTGTGTATACATACTTGAGTAAGTGTGTTGGGGGTGCAGTGATCATAATTGGTTTCTTTTGTGACTTCTCACCTTATTTTTTGAAATGTTTTTTCTTTTTTAGAGAATTTTTTTAAATTTAAACATTATTTTTACATGCAAACCACTTTTCCTTCCCTTCCCTCCTCCCACTCTCTCCCCAGACCCCTCCCATCCACTCCTCAAAGAAGATAAGGCCTCCATGGGGTACCAACAAAATCTGGGATATGAATTTGAAGCAAGACACACCCCTTCCCCCTGTATCAGGGCTGAGCAAGGTGTCCCTCTATAGTGGACGGGCTCCAAAAAGCCAGCTCATGTACTAGGCATAAATCCTGGTCTCTCTGCCAGAGGCCCCACCAATTGCTAAAGCCCTGAAACTCTCATCCACATTCAGAGGGCCTATTCTGGTTCCATGCCAGTTCCGTAGCTGTCAACCCAGAGTCAGTGAGATCCCAGTAGCTTTGGTCAGCTGTCTCTGTGGGTTTGTTTCCCCGTCATGATCTTGACCCCTTTTCTCATATAATCCTTCTTCCCTCTCTTTGGCATTGGGAGTTTGGCCCAGTGTTTAGCTGTGGATCTTTGCATCAGCTTCCATCAGTTGCTGGATGAAGGTTCTATGATGATAATTAGGGTGGCTATCAATTTGATTACAGAGGAAGGCATGCTCAGGCACCCTCTCCACTATTGCTTGGAGTTTTAGCTGAAGTCATGCTTGTGGATTCCTGGGAGTTTCCCTAATACCAAGAAACACGGTTTTTCAATGAACCTGGAACCCACTTATTCTTCCAGAATTGCTAACTAATGAGCTTCAGGTAGCCTGTTTTCTTCATACCCAAGTTCTGGGGTTACGGATGTGGGCACCATAGTTTTAATGTGGATTTTGAGGGTACAGACTTGAGTTTTCATGCTTATACAGCAAGAATGTTACTACCCAAGTCATCTGCCTTGCCCCAGTTAACAGTTTTGGATAACTTTTTTTTTAATTTCTCAAATCTTTTGTTAATTTTTAAACGTGTAAAACTTTTTGGTTTCATTGCTTTTAAGGAGGGGCAGACTTCCAAAGTTTCTTATCTTACCATTTTTACCAACACCCTAATGCACTATATAACCTATAGTATAGTAATATATAGAGGTGACCCTGGTTCAGGGTCAGGTGTTGGAGTTGCTTCTATGCTCTGGGTTCTGCTAGCACCCCTTGGGAGAGGGGAAAAAGCAGCTCAGAAAACAATGACACAGCCTCCAGGGGAGCATGATCAAACTCCTGTAGGCCAGTCCCTTAAAGAGAACTGAGTCCTTCTCCACCCATTCCCCTGCCAGAAGCAACCAACTGTGGAGAGCAACACTTCAGCATCCTTATCACAGTTTAAAAGTGGTTTTCTTCAGTGACTTTCTGCCTAGGTTGTTACTTTTTTGGGTGTGTGGGGTGGGTGTAGGGGTTGTCACAGAAACCTGTGTTTCCCTTTCTCAGCTATGAGTCTGCAGTCATCAATACTACTACAAAAGACGCTTACTTGTCCTTTACAGTCAACGGGAGCACAGATCATGGACTTCCACAAGGTTTCTTGAGACAGCACAAGACTACAGATATATATGTGGTCTCTTGCATAAGAACCAGCATGGTCTCCAGTGGCAGCACAGACAATGGACATGACCATGGACCTCTGCCACTTTATGGGCCTTGGACACCATCATAGCCCTTGGTGGCAGCACCAAGGACATCACCATGGCCTCAGGTGGCAGTGAAGGTCAGTCAACATCAATATGGCCCTTGGTGGCAGCACAGCCCATAGACATCAGTGTGGCTTCAGCCTGCAGAGCAGACTGTGGGCACCCTCAAGGCCTTTGGTGGTAACTCAGGCCATAGACATCAACACAGACATTTGACTCAGACATGGACCCTAATGGCAGCAAGGATCCCAGCATCATCATAGCCTCAGGGGCAATGTGGGCCACTCACATCAATATGGTCCCCAACAGCAGACCAGTTTATGAACACCAACATGGATTTATGCAGTGGCCCAGACCAAGGACACCTGTATGATCTTCAATGGTAACTCAGGCCAGGGACATCAACTTGGTTCCTGGCTATTGTAGGACATGGACAGCCACATGAACCTTGGGCTTTAACACCACCTGAGCTGTTGACCATAGTGGTCTCCAGGCACAGCACAAATCATAGTCTTTCTAAAAGATCCAATCCAGAAAATAAACTTTAAAAATTTTTTTTATTATTATTTTTTATTTTGAACATCCTGTTGTTGCTTAGGACCAGGGTGATTGTGTAGCTGGGCAGCATGTTTGGGTCTGAGTTAGAGTGCAAGCTCCAGGCTGCTGCATTCAATCATGTTGGCCTTACTCAGCAAGGACGTGTTCCCCTGTCCACTGCAGGCTTCTCTCACATCTATCACCATTGTTGTGTCTCTAGTTTTGCCTCTATCACTCACTCACTACTCTGCTCTTCTATCTTTTCCACCTCTCCATTGAATACTCATCTATCATAGTGACATTGGAAACTGCAGTGTATCAATATGTGTGTGTATGTGTGTATATATGTGTGTATTGTTCAGACAGCTTTGCATGCAAATATTTACCTTCATGAGTCCTTGATCTGGTTAGAGGTTTCTGGTTTCTGAAGCATCATAAATATTAGACCATTGCCAAGACTTGTCTCTGGTATTCTGCTATAGCTGGAATCATTGTGAACCTGAAGCTCTGGTTCTGCAGGACCAGATTCTTCATATGCACCAGCAGCTTTTAGATGGGAAGGTAGGGTAAATGTTGGGATAGACTCAAAGCACTGGATCTGTGCTCTGATAGCTGAGTTGGTTAGCCAGCAGGTTGCCAGCCAGGGCCCAACTTCTTCTGCCTTTCCCTATATTTCTTAAGACCCTTTTTCTATCTCAGGTTCTCCTCTGAGGTTGCATGGCATACTTACTTCTACCCACATAAATACAAAAATACATAAAATTTCCAATCCTCATATAATAGAAGAATATGTCATTTATTTTTCTAAGTCTGGGTTACTTTGCTTAATATGATTACTCGAGTTCCATTCATTTTCTTACATATAAAGTAGTTTCATTTTTATTTATGGCAGAATACAAGTCTATTGTGCATACATACCACATTAAAAATCTTTTCATCTGTTCATGGATATCTAGAATGGTTTCGTTTCCTAGCTATTGTGAACAGAGCAGCAATTCACGCAGATGTGCAAGTATATCTGTTGTAGGGCTTGGAGTCCTTTAGCTATATAGGATATCTGGGTCAGACTGTAGTTCTAATTTTGGTTTTGAGAAATGTCTAGATGTATTTCTCTATGTTTACATGCTTACTAGCCATTTTAAGGATTTCTTTTTCCTATCAGCCTCACCAGCACTTGTTTTCAGAAATGGCTTATTTTAAATAATGAAGATGTGATATTGGTACTGATATAGGCAAATAAGGCCCAGACTATGAACATCCACTTTTACTTCTGTGGTAACAAAGGCCATAGACATGAACATGGTTCTTGGCCATATCAGGACCACCAACCCACTCATTTCATTGGCTTGCATAGGCCACAGGTCTCAACATGGCCTCAGGTGGCTACACATGCCACTCACATCAGAATGGACCCTTGAGACATCAAAGTCTGAGGAAATCACCAAGGCATCAAGAAGAGTCCCAGTCTGTATACATCCACATGGCTCTCAGGTGTCATTGTGGCCTGGGGCAGCAGCATGGACCACGGCCATCAATATGGTCTCCAGTAGCATTTTGGTCCATGATGGTCCTTTGAGAAGTTTCAATCCAGACAGTGAAACTTTTCTTATTAATGAAAGCCCCTGGATAGCCGTTCCAAAAGACTTTCTCTCAGGATCCACAAGAAAGACACAACTTCTGACAGAGGATTTGCTGGAGTATCAACGAATATGCTCACACTATTCTCTTTAGTTCATTATCTTTATTGGCATAATGACTACAATAGTGAAGGCATAGGTCTATATACTCATGCAAGCAGTAATTCTTCAGCAAGGCAATGTCGAGCTTGATTTCTCAGGGTCATAGAGAAAGATGATGAGATTCCCACATGGGGCAGTAACTTCAAATTTTCATTTAGGGCTCAAGGTGGGAGTGGCTAGTATAAGTTTTCTGTTGGGGTCAACTAAAGATAAAATCAGCAAAGCAATCTAAAGGGGGAGGGATTGTGTGCTCCAACTACATTCCTAAGTGTGGCTAGGTATAAGGTTAAAAGTTTATTGATTAGCAAAACACTACGAACAAGGTAAAATCTCTGTGCTGTTTCCATTAGGGCAGCTGCTTCTCTGGCAGGCCAGGTGAGTGTCCTCAGTTGCCCATATGACCTGCATAAACGATGGAAGGAAAGCATGCAGCTTTTGTGGGGTCTTTAGATCTAAACTGTGGGGCAAAGAGAGGGTAAAGCTCATTTGGCATGAGAAATAACACCTGTTACCAGCTCTATCCGCTGTGGTGCAGATCTTCAGAGCAAATGTTTGTTTTTACACCTGCAACTAGGAGTTGGCTAATTACCTTTAACTATATCACAAACAAATCTTTAAGTTAAGATCTTGTGTTAATGAATTCAGGTGCAAGTAAGTATGGGGAGTTAAGGGTTTAAGATTAGTAGTGTTAGCACAGCTCCTCTGTTGGGGAGGTGAGCTTAGGGTATACCAGCATTTCATCTATCTGTAGCTGTTCTTGGATGTCTGAGAAATGTCTAAAATGAAATACTTTGTCTGAGGGCTGACTCTGTCCAGGTGTCTACTAATAAAGATAATTGCAGGATGGCAGACACTAAGTCTGCTATGGGAAAAGGAATAAAGCTGTGATTTGTGAGAAAGAGATCTTGTCTATGTGAATGTTTCCACACATAGTTGGGGAAGTTATCCTTATGCTCTAGATGTATGGGGGAAACTGTGCCTAATAAATGATCAGTCACACTTCTATTAGTTCCTGGGATATAAATCCCAAGGAAATATCAAATGAGAAAGCTACACTTACACACAAGAAATTCATTGCAGGAAACAGCTAACACATTTGAAAAACAATTAACACTGAAACTCCTTGAATTTTTGCTTTACCTCCACCAGGGCCCCTTGGCTCTGATGGATCAGCCTTGTTGGTGCCAAGTGAGTCCCTATTGCATATTTCTGCAGCTTCCAGCCCCTTATCTTGGGCATCCATCATTGCTCAGATCCAGTGGGATCTGGTGGCCAGGTTCTGGGGCTGAGTCTGAATCTGTATGAACTTAAGGCTGTTGCACACCATCCCACAATTCCTACTGAGCAATGACAGCATGTTGACCTCAGCTCTCTCTCTCTCTCTCACCCATCACTACCACCAAGTCTCCAGTTCTGTCTCTCTCCCTAGTGTACCCACCACTCTGGTTTTTCTGTCTTTCTCTTCTGTCACATATTTATTCATTGTAACGGTGACCCCCCCCACTGGCTTCAGGGCTTCTTTTTTATTTTAGGTACAAAAATTAAGCCAGCAGTGGTAGTGTGTGCCTTTAATCCCAGCACATGGGAGGCAGAGGCAGGAGTATTTCTGTGATTTTGAGGCCAGCCTGGTCTACAGAGCTGAGTGGATAGTCAGGGCTACACAGAGAAATACTGTCTTAAACAAACACACTAACAAACAAAAACTTAACCAATCCAACAACAACAACAACAACAAAAAGATTGAGAAAGAATAAAAAGGTAAATCATGAAAATGCATTCCTAAAGTGTATATTGCTCTGGCTTGTGAGGGTTGCTACAGCAAATTACCACAGATGGAGCCACACAACACAGCTTATTTTCTTACAAGTCTGGAAGCTAGAAGTCCAAGATCAAGTTCCAATATTGTTAGCTTCTACTATCCAGGTTTCCTCCTTAGCCTGGTTGCCATCTTGAGATGGAGATGTTTTTGTGTAGCATTTTTTTCTGTAAGAATCCTTGGTATCACATAAGAAACTCTCTTTTGAGTTGTTGACTAGGGTTGTTCAAGAGACTCACAAAATACACAGCTCATCGCTGTGTTGGAGTACCTTGAATTTAAGATTGTAGTTCACTGTGTCCAAAAAGGATAGGACTCCCTCCATGGCAGGACTCCTTCTCTACTTTATGTGGACAGTGTCTCTAAACCTGGATGCCTGACCTTATTTGAAAGCTATCTCTGGACTTGGATGCCTGAATTATCGTAAATGTGACCTATGACATAGTTCCCTGCAGAATTTCTCTTCCCACCCCCACTCCCGTCCATATGATAATATTTGGGTATTGTGCACCATGTGCCATTGTATGTTGCATGTTAGGACCATGCTGCCAATGCAAATTAGGTGATACTCCAGGTGCTGTTCTCATCCTATATATTCCCCTTACTCTAAAAGTTTTGCTGTAACACTGAAGCACACTCCCAAAAGTCTATTTCTTTCATACTCACATGTCATACAAAGCCCTGCATGCCACCTCTGCTCCCTTGGTCCTCATAGACGGGTGGTCAACATACCACAAGAAAAGGGGAGACTCCATAATGCTGTTGCCCTTGGTTTTTGTCCAAAAGTGGAAGGTAATTACCTATAGCTGAAGACATCAGGAACTTCAGAAACAGCCCAGAAACCAGACAGCTGAAACTGACCTGGCATGTCCCCTCCCTGAAAATTTGCTTTCATGGTACCAGAAGATTCCATGCAAGCTTCCAAAGGAAGCCAACAAATGGTCCTATCTAGCTAGGATGCATATGAACCACATGAATAACCAGCATGCCACTATGAGCTCTGGATGCCATAGTGCCATAGATGCCAAGATGCCATAGTGGCAAATGTACCTTTGCAATAACCAATAGCACTCTATTTGGACTTAAAGTCCAGTGGAAGTAAGCCATGCTTGGCACTGGAAACCTGCTAACTATTCAATGCTAGCATAGTTTTTAGGTTATACATTTATTGGAAGATAATGTATAACCTCAAATTTACAAAATCAACATGATTTTTTTAATAACAATCTGTAAACATTTGTCCCTATATGTACAGATAAGTGTAATATTCACCCCTACTCAAAGACACTTCTCTTTGCAACGAATAAAGACCACTACAGAAAATTATAGCCACTTAAAACGCAGCATTGTGGAGCCCAGTCTCAATGAATATACCTACAGGATACTCGCTCACCTAAAACTCAGTAATATTAATGGGAGAGGGTAGAAAGATTATAAGATCCAGAGGATCATGGAGTTTGCTGTGAGATTGTATCTCCTAGCAATATCAGAAGATACATCTATAAAGTCTCACCATACTCCTTCCTTAAACCCTCTTGTTTTTTCCTTCTCATGGACTCTCTTTTAGTCTTCTGGCTTCCATTTAACTGTGACATAAATGTATTTATCTAAAACAATTAGAATAGAATTTACATATGTCAAGAACATGGATTATTTGTCTTTCCAAGTCTGGGTTACACCACTTATATTATTTTAGAGTTACATCAATTTTCTGAATTTTAATATTTTATTTTTATGACAATACAATTTCCTTGTACATGTGCCACACATTAATTTTCTGTTTATCAGCTGATAGTCATCTAGGCTTGTTCATTTTCTTACTATTATGAATAGGGGTGGTGAACATGAATTATCAAGTATCTCTATAGTAAGATATGGAATCCTTTGGCAGATACCCTGGATGCCATAGCTGAGTCATATGGTGCTTCTATTTTCAGAGTTTTTGATGGATTTGTACACTGATTTCTACAGAGTTCATACCAGATTATTGTCTCTTTCACAATGAGGAAGGTATCCTTTTTTTCTCACCTCCTTACCAAAATTTGTTGTGTTTGTTTTAGTGACTGGATGATATAAAATCTCAATCTAGTGCATATTTTTTTTCGGATGGAGTAGACACTGATTTAATGGCTATTTGTATTTTTTCTTTTGAAAATTGTCAAGTTGATTAGACTATTTTAGACTGGAGTGTTCACTTTTTTATTGTTTAGTTTTCTTATTTCTATCAGATGTTCTGTTGGATGCATAGCTAGCAAAGAATTTCTCCTGTTCTGTAGGTAGTCTTCTTACTTGTTTAACTTTCCTATACATAAGCCTTTTAATTTCATGAGACTCCATTTATCCATTATTGGCTTTATTTCCTGATTGGAATCTGATTTAGAAACTCTTTTCCCATGTAGTATCTTGAAGTAATATTAATTACTATTTAAAGATTATTTCTTAATAAGATCATATTCTAACAGGCTGGTGAATGAATATTTAGGAGATGTGATTTAGTCATATATGTAGACACATCTAACAAAAGACTTGTGTATATATTAGATATTCTTTAGAACTTTTAGGAAAAAGAAAACTCAACAGAAGATGTGAAAAAGACTTTAAGACAGTCATTTTTCTCTTTACAAAAGAGAAAATTTGAAGACCATTAAGTAGCAGTTGGCATTACTATTTATCAATGCAATAAAAATTTAAATTACAACAGGAAATCCTATACACCCCTTGTAATGGTTATAGATGGCAATGCCAGGATCTGAAATACATACTGATAGATGGGAAACTTCATGCACTGCTGGCAGGACAGAGGATGAATAGCATCATTTTGATACAACAGCAGGTTGAATCCTAGAAATATAAATTTCACTGAAGGAAGAAAATTGTTCTACACAAGTACATTTGTTTCAAATTTGAAAACTAGAAGATGATGATAGAAATAAAGTAAGAAAATAACTTTGAAAAGATGGAAATACACTTTTATCAAATCCCAAGGGCAGGAGAAGTTTAGGGTGATGGCAATATTCTATTACTTGAACTTGCTGATGCTTTACATAATAAAAATCACTGCATGAGAAAAATCCATTTTTCAATAAGAGAAATATAGGGAAAAAGAAAGTTTTTGAAAGTGGGAAAAAACACTGTGCTGTCCATATAATAATCTGTATATATATTTTATTCAATTCTTTTATTAAAAATAAATTTATTGCCAGTTATTGGAGCAAATTTATGGAATTCAAGCACTTGAGAGAGGTAGAAAGATTATGACTCTTTTGAAACCAGTCTTGGTATTACACAATAAGACCCATATTTAAAGGCCAAATAAATGGACTGACTAATAAACAGGTAAATAGATAAAATACATTTTCAGAATACAATGAAATATTAAGACTTTTACATTAACACATACTGAAAAAATCTTGACCATAGCATTATTGATTGTGCCTGTCATGTCACACTTTCTAAGACTCCCTTCTCCTACCTATGTTCAGATCATCCTAACACTGACTTTATTTTATATCAGCTTCAATTTCACTTCTCTTGAAGCTTTGCTTAGGAAAGACCCTAAATGATTTTTTTTTAGAATGTTAAATACTATTATATAATATATTAAAACAATGACATGCTGGTTTGTAAAGAAGAACATCACAATGATATAAAACAATACATTGTTAAGTACATTGTTAACAAAGGGATTTAATAAGTTTGTTTTGCAGGCAACTGGCCAAAGTTTGTGACTTTGATCTCCCTTAACATATGAACTTTTTGTTAGAAATGACTATATTCTTTTTTATTTATGAAATAAAGTCTTTTTTTTAAATCCATGTATCACCTTGCTCCCCCTCTCTTCCCCTTCCCAGTCCCTCCCAGTTGGCCTTCAGCCTTTCTCCTCCCCATCTCTCTTTTCCCTCCCCACAAAGGGCAAGCATTCCCAAAGTGCATCAGCTCAGCATCCACTCCAGGCAAGTCTGATTTTCTCATCCTAATATCAAGACTGGGTTAGAGGTTCTTCTCAAGGGAATGGACTCTAAAGTGCCAGTCCACACACGGAAACATAGTCTGATCTCTCCCCACAAGGCTCCACATACTGCCCATGTCAATGGACAGTTGCCTATCTTTGGAGGGCCTAGCTCCTTTTCCTGATGGTTACCCAGTGGCTGTTCTTGAATCAGTGAGCTCCCTAGTGCTCCAGCCAGCCATATTTGTGGTAATTTTTCACATAATCCCTATCCCCTTGTTCATACAGACTCTCCTCCCTCACTCTCAGTTGGACCAGGAAGTCAGCCCATTGCCCAGCCATGTATCTCTGCCTCCACCTCTCTTCATTGTTGGATATAAGTTCTGTGATGGCACTTAGGGTGTTTATTCATTTGTTTATAGGGAAGTCCTGTCTAGGCAACACCTTCACTATTGGTTGGAGATCTAGGCAGGGATATCCTGTAATTTATTGGAGGAATGTATCTTCAGGTTTACTATTTCCAGCTTTGCTTCTGTTTATGCTTTCTTTATTGATTCTATTTTGATTTTTAATTCCTGGAATTATCTTTTCACCTGTTTCTTTCTTTTTCTTGGTTTTCTTTAGTTTCTTTTAGGGATTTGTTCATCTCTTCCAATTTTTTGTTTGTATTTTCTTTTATTTCTTTAAGGGAGTTGTTTTATATCCTCTTTTAAAGCTTCTATTATCTTCATAAAGTTGTTTTTAAGGTTGTTTTCTTCTGTTTCCCCTTCATTGTTATGCTCAGGTCTTGATGCTGTAGAAACACCTGCTTCTTCTGGTGGTGTCTTGTTGATCTTTATTTTGTTATATGTATTTTTGCACTGGCGTTTCCTCATTGCTTTCTCTGTTCACTCTTGGTCAGCTCTTGGTTGGCTCTTAGTTGTGGGCTCAGGGAGCTGTGTGTCTCCAAAAATTGCAGGGGCTGCTCTTATTTGGCTGTAAGCGGAGGAGCTGTGTGTCTTCTGTTATTGCAAGGATTGTTTTAGTCAGCTCTTAGTCAGCTATGTATTGGGAGGTTTCGGATGGTCTAGTTGTCAGAGTGTGATGACACAGATTGAGGTTTGGGCAGGATTTGGCCTTTTAGTCAGCTCTTAGTCAGCTGTGTATAGAGAGGCTCGGCTGGTCCAGTTGTCATTGTGTGATGAAGCAGTTTGTGGTTTGGGCAGAATTTGGCCCATGGGATGTTCTTGCAACTGTGTTTTGCTGGAAATTGGCCTTGGGAGCACTCTCCCAGCTTTCTTTGGTTTAGGGGAGAGTTGAGTGTGGTTGGGGTGTAAGGGGGTGTGTCCCTGGGCCGAGGTTTGGAGAGTAGTAAGGTCTCTGCTTGGCCTGAGGGACTGGGTACTGCTCACTCTTAGTCAGCTGTATATAGAGAGTCTTGGCTGGTCTAGTTGTCCAGAGTACATTCTTTCATGTTACTCAGACCTATGTTTACAGTTTTCTAATTTTTCTAATTCTGGTTATTTCTTCATATATTTACTTCTATGTTTTATTATTTATTTATTTATTTTGTCAGGATACCTGTTGACTTGTGGCTGTGGACTCTTGAAATAGCTACTTTGGCTACTCACTTACCTTCTTTCTAGCTCACTGTTCATGTTTCCATCATGGGAAGATACAAGAGATGGGCTTTATTGTTAATCCAATAAAGTTGACATTTGTGGGCTCTTCACTGGCAAGAGTGTCTTCTGAGATCCTAAGAGAGAGCCTAGTAATGCCTTCATATGGTTGCATGCTTTCAGGAAATTGGCAGAGCAAGGCACTTTAATCATGGTCAATATAGCTGCTGTCTTTTCCCATCCCACTTTCCACTTCTTTCTTGTTTTTAATCTTTGAGATAGATTGGGGGTTATTGTGAATATTTTTGGGAGCTGAATAGGAAGATGACTGCTAGGGCAATGGGCCATTAGGTAGTTTTGGGTTTGTAGGACATACATAGTTTTAGGTCACTGGTAAGCACACTTAAACTATAGTTAGCTATTTTGGTTTAGAAACAGCTCCTAGAAAGGCTTATCCAGATTCATTGTAACATGATCACATCTTCTACTGTTGTTGGATGCCTCAAAACAAAACATTGTGAAACCACTAATAGAATGAATTCTCAACAACTTTTGCAGAACATCAAGCTATCCTTTTAATTCAGCTTGTAGTACAAAACAGCATCACACAACTGTAATAAAATTGACCAAATAATAATAGCTAAAACCTTAGAAAATATGTAGTATTACATAGTAAAACATCATATTGTTTTTTATAGATTTTTTTATAATGGCATATTAAAATTCTGTTATTTTTTCTCTCATATTTTATTTTTATTCACTTTATGCTTTGAGATCGAGTTTTACTCTATTGCCCTGTATAGCTTGGAACTTGCTATATAGGATAAAAAAGCTGTCAAAATGGCTAAGATTAAAAACACAGATGACAGCCTATGCTGGAGAGGATGTGGAGCAAGGGGAACACTCCTCCATTGTGATGGAGTGTAAACTTGTTCAGCCACTCTGGAATGCACTATGGTGATTCCTCAGAAAACTGGGAATCAATCTCCCCAAGGATTCAGAAATACCACTATTGGGTATATACCCTAAAGATGCACATTCACACCCTAAAAGCATTAGTTCAACTATGTTCTTAGCAGCATTATTTATAATAGCAAGAACCTGGAAACAACCTAGGTGCCCCTCGACTGAAGAATAGATTAACAAACTGTGGTACCTCTACACAATGGAGTAGCAGTACAAAAATTATATTCTAAAATTTGCAGGCAAATGGATGGATTTGGAGAATATCCTCCTGAGCGAGGTATCACAAACTCAGAAAGATAAGCAGGGGATGTACTCACTCATTAGTAGACTTTAAATAAAAAGCAAAGAAAACCCAAGCTGCAAACCACAACCACTGAACAGTTTAGGATCTGAAGGAACTTGAGACATCCAGTGATTCTCCTAGGAAGGGAAAATAGAGATTATCTCCTTAGCTAATTGGGAGCATAAAGGGTTGCAACAAAGAAGTGGGAACAAATCATGAAAGAAGGAGATAACTGAGTGAGAGGAACAACAAGGAGGGAGGAATAAAAATGCTGTGGCTCAATTAATCCAAAACACATGATTAAATTAAATAAATTAAAAATAATAAATACAAAAAGAATAAAAGAGTATAACTTCTTTTTCTAAAATGTTTAAATTGTTTTCAGGTTTTGAATTTTGATTCTGCATGATATACACCTACATCATTTACATGCTGGAGATGTCAAGAGAAGTCTGTCTCAAGTGAGCTTCAAGGATTTTCAGATTGACAAATAACCTCTTAGGTTGAACAACCTAGACTTGGGTCTAGTTGAAATGAGTCTATTTTTTCTCTGTGATTTTAAAGCTTACTGTTTCTAATGTAAACAAGAACAACTCAGGAGCTTTTGACTTCTGTGTCCTTGGGTCTTATTGTTTCTCCTTATTGTATTTATAAGAATATGACATAAAAAAAGAAGAAGTTGATAAAATTGTGCCAAGAATCTAACTTGAGATGCTCAAAACTAATTTTTTGTCATCCATATTAAAAAGTCTTCTATCCACACACACATATAATATATGTATGCATTGTGTTCAATATAATATCAAGTATAGTGCCCAGGCATCATAAGTATTTATCTTCCAATAAAATCCCAGCTGACAACTGTTGAAAATCTAGTATGTCTGAAATTGTGTCTAGTTATTATCATTGTCATTGGAGCAATACCACTTACTTCAGTGTCCTTGGTGCAAAAGGCACATTTAATGTGTTTAATAGAGTTGACATATTGGCAAAAACAATTCCAGCTTTCAGTAGTAAAGGTACATGTCATAAATAGTATTATTTTTACATGTAGGTATAATTTAGACAATTTAAATTATATATAAGTTATATAATCAATGGAAGCTCAATAAAATCCATAGTTGATGTTCAAAGCCTGGAAATGTTATGAACACTGTGAGATGTGTTGACTATGTCTAGAGGGGGAGACAGTAGAGCATCAGGATGAATTAAGGATCAAGGAATTTTTGTTCTTTACTCTTCAGGTACATAAAAATACCACTTAGCAAAAGCACATTTTTGAGGGCAGCTTCAGGATTGAAAGAGGATTCTAATCATAGTAACTAGCATGGGGACATGCATTATTGCGTTTTTGAAAGAGGGCAAAGAGGATTCATCTAGAAATCAAGACTTAAATTGCCTTTGTGGTTTCACAACACTATTTAATATATGGCCTTACTGCCATATAATTGAAAACAGAATTAAACAAAGCAGTATCTTAGAGAATCCTGGCTGTCTTGCTCATGACCTCTGTGTTCTACCTTTCTGAGTGTTTGTTCTTTACCTGAAGATATTATGATAGTTGATATAATAATTCTACCATTTACTAGCTCTTTAAACTTATAAAACTATTATAATCACCAAGTTTTGACTCTTTCATGTTTGTGGCTCATAGCAAGGAGTCAATAAAAGTTACTTATTTTATGTTATGGCCTTTAACATGGTGGAGTTTACACAGAGGGTACAATATAGAAGTATACTTTTTTTTGGAAATGTATTTCTGCCACATTCATAAACAGATACCGCTATAGTCAGAGTTTCTTGGTTGACAGTAACAAAAATGTCAGCAGTTCTTCCAAGATGTTATATTAATTTATGAGACTATTTTAGTTGAAATTAACATTGCTGAACTATTCCAGCAAAATTCTATATACACTACTGCAGGGTACAAGCCCTAGATCATACTACCTAATCTGAGCATGCCCACAGAAAGAAACTTTGGATTAGTGAGGATACTTGGGACAAATTTCAGTACCTAGTATATGCAGAGAGCTAAGGATCTTGGCTTCTACTTTCAGTAGATGTGGCCAAAAGACTAAAACAGCAACAGTGTTCAAAAATAGTTTGGTAGATGGAAAATGTAATTAATATGGGATGTCTTTTTGTACACTGAATATATTTTATTACCGTTAGCTGTAAAGAAGCTGTTTTGGCCTATGGCAAAGCAGCTTAGAGGCAGGTAGGAAATCCAAGCAGAAATAAAAGATGTAATAAGGCAGAGTGAGAAATACTTCAGACTGCATCCCAGAAAGCAAGATGAAATAAAATACAGATAAAGCTACAGGGTCATGTGGCAATACACAGATTAATAAAAATGGGTTGAGTTAAGTTACAAGAGCTAGTTGATAATGAGCCTGAACTGTAGGGACAGACTCAGAACCCGCCCAGAGGTGAGGAGGGGTCACCAGGCCCAAGCGCCTATATCCCAGCCAGGGAGGGAGAGATGAGCTCCCATCGGTTCTGGTTCCGCTTCCAGGACCAGGTGCTGTCTTCAGAGTCCCAGCGCACTCTGTAGCAGGGGCAGATAAAGTCTGCCTGTCACCATACCCCCAGCTGCTGCTGAGGGAATTTGCACTGCTACCCACCTCCACCTCCAACTGAGCGAAGAGATAACTTCTGGGGTCTCTGAAGGGCAGATTCAGACCCTGCCCAGAGAGGTGACAGGAGGCACACAAGCCTGAGTGTCACAACTGACCAGGAGCCATCTAATGGTGAACCACTGAAGCCATGGACAAACGTCAGTGCAAAAAATTACATAATAATACAAAGAACAACATGGTAACTCCAGAAGAGAGTGGCGATCTTACAAATACAAGACCTGAACTGAGCAATGAAGAGGAAACAGAAGGAAGCAACACCAAAAATTCCTTTATGATGATCATCGAAGCTCTCAAAGAAGATATGAAAAATAGCCTTAAAGAAATAGAAGAAAATACAAACAAAAAATTGGAAGAGATGAACAAATCTATGAAAGAAACATGCCAGGAACTAAAAGCTGAAATAGAAGCTGAAATGGAAGCAATAAAAAAGGCACAAAATGAGGCAAAGATGGAAATAGAAAACCTGAAGAAAAAAGCTGGAACCACAGATACAAGCATAACAAACAGAGTTCAAGAGATGGAAGACAGTTTGTAATTAATATAAGCTTCTGAGTAATTATTTTATAAGCAACTATGGGACTGCAGGTGGGGAGATTCCTCCAGAACTCAGCCTGGACTGGTCAGAAAACTTCTGGCTACATGTAATGATTAATCCTTCAGAGTTTTTATATAGATTATTTATTTTAACCTTTAAAACTATCTAGTGAAATGGCATGATAATACTCCTTTTTGATGGACAAATGTGACAGATACTATCATGTGACTTTCCCGAAGCTCTGAATTTATAAACATCTGATTTAGCATTTCACTCTGGTGTTATATTGTGGGTATGAAGTGTCTTCCAAAACTATGATGGAGTCTAATCCTTCAACTAGTGAGAAGTGGTTGGATCATTGGATCTCTGACATATGATGACTGATGACTCATAATTAGATGGTGTTAATGGGGATGGGGAATTAGAACTTTTGGAGATGAGGCCCAGTTAGAGAAAGTTGGTCCCTGGAGACTATAGTTTCTTCTATGTTCCTCTCTTTCTCTTTTTCTGCTTTCTTACCATCACTAAATAAGCAGCTGCATTCCCTTCCACCTCATCACAGTTCTGGTGACCCAGGGCAGGATGCCATAAGCTGAAACCTTCAGAGACTGAGCTCAAAACTTTTTTTTTTTAACCTCTTAAGTTGTTTATATCAGGTACTTTGTCACAGTGACATAAAACTGACTCAGATAATCCTTTTGTAAATAACAAAAGTTAGATGCTACAACTCTATTAGATGTTTGACCACTGTTGTTTCAGTCTTCAGAAGGATTTCATTAAAGGATTATGTATGTCATTTGTGTGATCAATAAATCTAGTGAGGGGGGAGAACTTGAGCTATATAAAAGGTTACCATGTTTAGAGAAAGAAAATTGTCATCAGTGAAACTTCCCTTTTTAATGGGTGGTAATTAACACAGAACCTGACAACTGGTCAAGGCACAGAAAGTAAGAGACTACAGAATTCTTAGTTCTACATGGAACATGTGTAACATATCCATTCCTTCTAAGATTAGAGATCATCATCGAAAAGATGATGAAAAGAGTGCAAGAGCTGTAGGTAGTGGTAGGGGATTACAAAGAAATAGTGTCTTCTGAACACAGCAGGATAAATGTATTCACAAACTCTGAACAGTTCATCAATGCACTAATCTATGGGCATAGGGTCAGTCATTTGGAGTCAGGTTTGTTTGTTTTTTTCTTTTTCAACATAACAGTACTGGGTACTTTTATGGCTATGATCTGTTGGTTCTTAGATAGACGATGGTAGTAGGCATGAGTTTCATTCTGATTTGAATTCAAACATGATTTAAATCTAATCAGAAAGTGCTTGGTTACTCCCATAACAATTGTTACACCAATGGGCATGTCTTGGCAGCCCATTCATTTTTGTAGCTTGAAGGGCTCACGCCTGGGTATGATTGATGCTTACTTTTCTTTTCCAGTAGTATGCATAGAACCTTCCACAAATATGAAAGTTAGTCAATAGGCATGAAACTTTCAAGTCAATATCAACTTGAATTCTTTGTGTTCTACAAATGAAGTATGTGGTATTTTTGGCAATAGAGTCTTAACATCAAGTTCTGGAGTGTAACCAAGTGTTGTAATAAGTTCCCCCCCCCCGACCTGTTTTTGGTCTGGGAGGTTTGTGACCTGACCGCGGTCTGTGGCAGCCTGGAACCGGTCCACAGAAGGGATGGGGGGGTATGCAGGGTGGGGGTGGTGGGGTTGGAACCTGGTCTGCGCACCTGCGGCTTTTGTCCCCCAAAGAAATGAAATCACAAGCTTATATCCTTTAAACTGTTTGGCCCATGTCTTATGCCCATTATTAGCTAGCTCTTTCTTCTTAAATTAACCCATTTCTATTAATCTTCACGTCATGTGGCTCAGCCCGTGGATGGCTGGTACCTCTTATATGTCTGTTCCTCTTGGGGGTCGGATGAAGACTGACTAAGTCCACCCTCCTTCTACCTGGCTGCCTCTGATTCTCCACCCCCTTCTATGGTGGCATGCATGGGCGCAAACAGTTCTTTATTTACATCATACAGAAAACATTCTACCACAACCAAGAGCAATGGCAATATCTTGTATTAAATGGGGGGGTGTCTATGAGATCTCACAACTACAAATAAAAAACTCATTTCTGGCACTGGGCTTCTGTTAGTCTATAGTATCTACTACAGAAATTGTTGCCTAATTATACAGCACCTCATTTTAACTCTTTTTGTGTTTGAATGTCCCTTTGTCTCTACAGACATATATACATTATACCTGTATATATGTGGGGCAGTCTACAGAAGCAGTTTCCCATATAGCATTTTTGAAATGTCTTTACTGTAATTTACCTCTCCTCATATTTCCTCCTGTACTATGGACTCCATCCATTTTCACTAGTCTACCTTAACTCTTTTTTTGTTTCATTTTCTTTTTTTATTATAAAATAAAGTTTTTTTTAAATCCATGTATCCCCCTGCACTCCCTCTCTTCTTCCTCCCATTCCCTCCCAGTTGGCCTTCAGCCTCCCTCCTCCCCATACCCTCATCCCTCCCCTGAGAAGTTCAAGAAGTTCCAAAGTGGATCAGCTCAGCATGGAGCATTCACTCCAGGTATGTCTGATTTTCTCATCCTAATATCAAGACTGGGTTAGGTGTTCCTCTGAAGGGAATGGACTCCAAAGTGCCAGTCCACACACAGAAACATAGTCTGATCTCTCCCCTCGAGGCTCCACATACTGCCCATGTCAATGGACAGTTGCCTATCCTTGGAGGGCCTAGCTCCTTTTCCTGATGGTTACCCAGTGGCTGTTCTTGAATCAGTGAGCTCCCTAGAGCTCCAGCCAGCCATATTTGTGGGAATTTTCCTCATAATCCCTATCCCCTTGCTCATACAGACTCTCCTCCCTCACTCTCAACTGGACCAGGAGCTCAGCCCATTGCCCAGCCATGTATCTCTGCCTCCACCTCTATTCATTGTTGGATGCAAGTTCTGTGATGGCACTTAGGGTGTTTATTCATTTGATTATAGGGGAAGTCCTGTCTAGGCACTACCTTCACCATTGGTTGGAGACCTAGTCAGGGAAATCATGTTAGTTTTTGGAGGTTTCCCTAGCACCTGGTCTCTTTCCAACTCCACATTGGCTTCCTCTATTAAGATCTCCATCTCTTTTTTTTCTTCCTTTTTGTTGCTCCTCTCACTCAATCATCTTCTTCTCTCATGATTTGTTCCCACCTCTTCTTGGTTGCAACTCCTTTATGCTCCCAATTAGCTAAGGAGATCTTTTCTATTTTCTCTTCCAATGGAAATCTCTGGATATCTCTCTTAAGTTCTTTCTGATCCCAAGCTGTTCAGGGGTTGCTGTTTGCAGCTTGGGGGTTCCTTGCTTTTGTCTATAGTCCACTTAGGAGTGAGTGCACCCCTTGCTTATCTTTCTGGGTTTGCTATACCTCACTCAGGAGGATATTCTCCAAATCCATTGATTTGCTTGAAAATTTTAGTATATCATTTTTTTTTTTCTTACTGCTGAGTAGTACTTCATTGTGTAGATGTACCACAGTTTGTTAATTCATTCTTCAGCTGAGGGGCATCTAGGTTGTTTCCAGGTTCTTGCTATTATGAAAAATGCTGCTAATGCCTTTGGAGTATGAATGTGTGTCCTTTGGATATATGCCCAATAGTGGTATTTCTTACTTTAACTCTTTAGACCAGTGTATTGTATCTCTTTTGTCCATTATATTTGAAGAATAACTTGAAATCTGGAATGTTGTTATTGCTATTGTTTAAGATTATTTTTGGTTACTCTGAGTCTTTTGTATTTCACTATTTTTTTTAAAGATTTATTTATTAAGTATACAGTATACAGAAGAGGGTACTAGATGTCATCATAGATGGTTGTGAGCCACCATGTGGTTGCTGAGAATTGAACTCAGGACCTCTGGAAGAACAGTCAGTGTTCTTAACCTTTGAGCCATCTCTCTGCCCCTTGTATTTTAATATTAAACTTAGGGATTTTTCAATTTCTGTAAAGAATTGTATTGGAATTTCAATGAAAATTGTGTTGATTCAGGATTCAATGGTAAGATGGCCATTTGCACAATATTAATCCCACTAATTTAGAAACATGGGAAGTCTTTCCATCTTTTGGTTATTCTTTATTCTTTCAGTGTTTTAAAATAATCACTATGCAAATCATTCATTTTATTCAGTATATTCCAAGACAGTTTTGAGGCTAGCATGATTGCTATCATAATATTTTTTTTCTACTCATGTTCTAAATTTCTGTTGGTGTCAAAGTCCTAAAGTAGCCATTATCAAAGTCCAAGATGACCAGATTGCTGGTGCTCAAGGTATATGGAGTGAACTTGAAAATAATTTGTTTATGCTTGAAGAAAAACATTCTTTCTCAAACCAAGTAAAGTATTATATTCAGTTATTTATTATACTTTTAGGGGAAAGAAAAAAAACAGAATTTGACTTTTAGTATTTCCATCATTGGAAAGATCAAATCAAGACTATAATTCTGGAAAGAGAAGACTAAATGACCAAATTAAAGTGTTAAGAATAAAGTGTTAAGAATAAAGTCACCAAAATTGTTGAAGAAAAGTGATTACTTTAAATTTAACCATGGTCTAATAATCTTTCCAAGGCTGTATGTAGTATTTAAAGCAAGTTATGAGTTATCCCCATAGATGAAGAAGAAAAATAAAATTAATAGATATAAATAGCTCACCTGAGGTCGCAAGGAGGTGAGGCTGTGATATACATCTAGAGTCTAAATCTAGGACTTGCTTTTTTTCAGTTTGCTAGCCTCCAGTGATCAAATGAACACCACTTTTCAAGTTAACTAAATTATGATTATATAATATGTCACCAGTATCAATATCTTTGGTAGCAGTAGTTACATATAACTTTCAGATTAATATCTGAGTTTTAATGCCAGATAAGATTCAGAAATAAATGTTGCAAAGAGCAAGCAGACTCTTTGCATAAACAGGAAAACATACTCATAAATAAGAAGATCTATCTTTTATATTTGGTATTTGACCCTAGAATGTCATTAAAGAAATTGCTTAGTGTTTATGATGAAGAAATTACAAATATATATATTCTCTTCAGTAATATTTGGTGAATAGGGTGGAGACACTTTAGGAAAAGCCATCCCATACTGGTATCATCATACACTGTTACTCCATATTTTTGGAGACCAGAACTAAAGGGTTCATCCAGAAAGCTGAAACACTGAGAATGAAACAATGAAACATCCTGAAAGAAACACTCTTGTGCATGGACATAACTATTTTCAGCTCTCCTACGCAGATCCAGGACTCTGTACTCATCAGCAGAAATGAAGATGAACTTGGAACAGGAAGAAAATGTCACTTGGATCTTTCAAGTAGCTTCAGAGATTCTGGAAGTGAATGCAAGAAATACTGATTTTTTTTGAACTTTGTTGTAAGGAGCAGACAGAAGAAGTGGATACAGTGGCAGAGAATTGCTGAAGTAAGTGGGAAGTCTTTCCCCTGTAAAAATTTCCCCAGTATTCTCAGGGGACGGAGCACTTCAGCTCAGAGGAAAGAAAAAGCATGCTAATGCAGTTTTCTTGTCTGCCTCTGATACAGTCATCTGACTTCTGAGCCATTTATTTTCTCTCAAAAATCGTTGTGTGTTTTCTTCTCTTTAATTTTGTTTCACATGTACATTTTTCCTTTATGAAACTAAAATGCAATATTTCATGCTATTTCTGTTAAAATTTCAAAAAGGAGAGTCTCACTAGTGTTCCACAATCCATAAAACATTTTACCAGAAAATTATTGTTAAGTCTGAACATCAGATAAATATTTATTCATTTAAAATATTTAGAAGGGTTAATAAAATGCCTGGATGAACACTGTGATATGACACCCAGGAAAAAAGCTGTTCTAGATTTCTTCCTTTACATATGATAAACCAGTGCTGACTGCAGAGTTTGTGATTCCAGTTCAAAATGAAAATGTAGGACTCATTAAAAAATTAAAAAATCTACATACTATCAGAAGAATACTAATCCAAATATAACACTATACCTATGAAAACAGTCCTGTCTGTGAATCATTAATATTTACAAAGTATTTAGTTCTGAAGTTTGGCTGAGGATAGATCAATATCAATTCTGAACTTCCAGCTGAGGATAAGATGAAACATCAAAATTGTTTTGATTATCATTTGCCTAATTACTAGGAGTGATACCTCCAGCATTTACCCTCTCTACTTTCAAATTACAAACACTCTACTGGGCTCCCTCTCTTAAGACATTCTCTGTAATACTCTTTTTATAGTTTTTTGAGTTCTGTAGGTACTCCAAGTTAAATACAGAAAACTAGAAAATGGAAGCTAAGATGATGGACCTATGAAAGAGAACATGTAGCAGCTGGCTTTCTGGATCTGGGTTACCTAACTATACTTTTTTTCAGTTCTGCCCATATGTAAAAATTTTTTAATAATCAAATAAAGTTCCATTGTATATACATACTGCATCTTCATTGTCTATTCATCAGTTGGCAGAAATTTAGTCTGTTTCTACTTCTTAGCTATTGTGTATAGAATGGCATTGAGCGTGGATGAATGTGTATCTCTGTGGTAGTTTACAGAGTCTCTGGGGTATGTGCTAAGAGAGGTACAGTGGTCATGAAGCAACTCAATTTCTAGATGTTTGACAAATCATCACACTGTTTTGCATAGTGACTGTACAAGTTCCTACTTTCGTCATTAGTAAACAAGGGTTTGACTTTTTACATAGCTACATCAGCTTTTGATTGAGTTGATTTCTTCATGTGGCAGTTCAAATGAGAATAGCTTCCATAGACATGTATTTGAATGCTTAGTCTCTAGTTAGTGGAAATGTTTGGGAAGGATTTAGTCAGCATGACCTTGTTGGGAGCAGCGTGTCACTTGAAGTGGGCTGTGAGATTTCAAAAACCTCACCCATTCCCAGTTAGCTCTTTTTCTGCCTCATAGTTGATGTTACAATATGTAAACTCTCATCTTGTGCTCCATTGCTATGCCTTCCTGCCTACTGCTCCTCACCAAGATGGTCATGGACCAAACCAACTATTTAAAACTGTAAATTTGAATAAACTCTTTCTTCTATAAATTTCCTTGGCTATGGTGTCTTATCACAGTCATAGAATAATAACTAAGGTACTTGTTGATATCCATTTTGATTAGAGAGAGAAAATGAGAAGGAGATAGGAGAGAGTAGAAAGTGAGAGTAATCAGAATGCACTATTCACACAGAAAATTGTCAAAGAACAAATTTAGTTAAAGTAAGACTAAGACTCATAGCAATAGGTGAAAACTTACAAAAGATCAGATTTTGGCTAAATGCAGAGCCAACCTGACCAAAAAAATGAAGGCGTTTAAATAGAAACTGGCTGGAAAGTAAATAATATTCCCTGTCCTTGAAGTTTACTTACTCATAGCAGGAGAGCTAATATTTGAGGGTGTTATAAAAATATCTTGCATTATATGTATGGATGAGTACGATGGTTAGGACCATCCCACCTAGCCCTGTTCACTGTTAATTCCCTAATCCTGAATTATCTTCGAAACCTTAATCCCTACAACTAATCTTGACAAACAAAGCATTCCCATATTTGCCCCTGGTTTTCTGCAATTCAGAAGTCAATGATCATCTGAGTCCAACTCCTGTTTCTGAGTTGTGTAAGTGTATGTGTGTTTATGTATGGTCCTTATATACAATGCATTTCTTGATTGGAAAAAAATAAGTTTGACTTTCTTGCCTATGAAAATTACAATGTAAATATAGCTGCAAGTATGCATTTAAATTAAAAGGATGGGCTCATTGGGGAAGGACACTTGCTGTCAAGCCCAATGACCTGACTTTGACCCCTAGAATCCACATGGGAGGAGGAGAGAGCAGATACCATAGATTATCCTCTGACCTTCACACATGTGTTGTGTACCTACACACTAAATAAGAAAGATAAAGTAAAATAATGAATGGATCTGCCTGTGTTTCCCTCTCTAGTGTGTGGTGTTGTTACAATGGAGAAGTTTGTCTCTTGTTTAATTATATCTTACTTGCTCAATGATGTAAATGTGGTGCAAAGCCTTTGGAAAATGCACTTAATTGCAATGGCACTGTTTTCTGCCAATTTTCCCAATTCTTGCTCCAGAATGTTTCCCAGGCCCCAAACACATAGATCTTTCATGTACTTTTGATTTGCCCAACAGAGTTGCATCTCCATGTTATCCTGGGAGCAGGAACTAATGTTAGAATCCCAGTTCTTCTCAGTGCCATATACCATGGTCACTTTTATACCCAAACCTATATCCTTGGGTGATGAGGCTGATGTGACTCCAGTGGGGGAGTGCTTATGCATCACAGTGAGTGTTATGTCCTGGGATAAGACAAGGGAGCATGAGATAATTGCTGCAATAAACTGTTACCCACTGAGTTTGATGAAGAATCTTCTAAAACAATGAGAAAGTGTCTAAGAGTTTTCCAACATCAGTGCTATCCTCCTTCACAGCTTCCTCTTCCATCTCACAGTCCAACTCTCCAATTCCCACTTATTTAGCCTTTCACCTATGGGCCTGTTGTACTGACAAATGTCTTTTCTGTTTTCCACCTTGCCTATTTTTCTCTATGAAGTACATGTCCTTCTACCTACTGAAACTCAATGATCCATGTGTTCTGTTTTACTCTATTACCCAGCAGCCCACCAAGAGCTAGTTTATTGTTTCTTCTCCTTCACATTATTCATCTGTGATTCCTTCTTGTACTCATAATAACCCAAATGAATCATTTTGTAATCTGTTATTTCTAACTGAAAGGCAGCTTTGTTTCTAGTTTTTGTACACTTTGGTTAATCTTTCCTGAACACTTAGATTTGCAGGCACTGTTAATATTCTCCCTGGGATCAGAAGAAGGCTTTGTAATCCCTCTGAGTCTTGTCATGAGAAGCAGAAGGCTTGATATTCCCGTGGGTATGAGGCATTTGTCCTTGACATGGTGGTGCCCAGATCAAACAATGCAAGTTTCTGTTCCCTATGTGATTTGATATGGGTGCCACATGCATATGATAAACTTACATCCATGCAGGCAAAACACTTGTACACTACAGGTCATTTGTGTACATATTATGGCTTCTGGTTTTCTGTTTTTAGGGGATTCCCAAGTGTATGAAAGAGTGGGTTTCAGTGTCTATATATGTTTCCTGAACCTTTCTTGAGCCTGGTTCCCTTTTATTGCTTGCTTTGTCCTATTTCAATGAGTTTGTTTTATCTTATTATATTTCATTTTATGATTTTCCCTTCATGTGTTCTATCATAATTCCCCTATACTCTACTCCTCACAGTTTCTCCCTACTCATCCAGATTTATACATTTTCTGTCAGAGAAACTATGAGGAGTAGAGTATAGGGGAATTATGATTAGGATACATTGTATGACAAAAATATATATTTTCAATAGGAGAAAAAACCCCACTCATACACATGAAATAAAAATAAAAATAAAAATAAATCCCACTCCCCCTAGAGGAACACCTGACTCAGTCTTGATGTTGGGGGGAGAAAAGTGGATTTGTCAAGAGTGGATGCTGAACTAAGCAATATTGGGACCTTGGGACCTTGGGATCGCCTGCCCCATGGGATAGGGAGATGTGAGAAGAAAGAATGACCTGATGTGGTGGGAGGGGGAAGGGACCTTGAATATATACAAGGATAGAAAATGTGACTTCTTTATTCATAATAAAAAAAAAGTAAAAAAAAAAATAAAGAGAAGGGATCTATAGTCTGCCAGACTGGGAATGTCCAATTTTGGTCTTTGGAAGTGGAATTAGCTGACAGCAGTACTGTTTCAAGTTTTCACTACTGGAAGCCTGACCTGGTGACAGGATAAGGGCAGGATGATGAAGCCAGTGCTCAGCTTGGTTGCACTCAGCACTGATTTTGCCATGGACTCCTTGTCTTTGTCAGGTCCTGATCAAGCAATACTCCAAAGTGTGAGAAAACAAGCAAGCAAGCAAACAAACAGTATCCTTGGAAAGTCACTTCCCAGAGTCATTAGAAAGCTTGTGTCTTCCCAAGATAAAATAGACAAAGTTTTATATCATTACTGAATCTTGCTTATTGTCATCTTCATAGTTCAAGGAAAAATGTCCTAGATGCACAGATATTAAGGCAAGAAAGTAGATGGACATGAGAATCTTTATATGCACTTCAGAAATTAAGGAAGAAATAGAGGCACTGACTAGATTTCATGAAGAAGGTGAAAATCATTGGTCCCAAGAAGTGTGACCTGGCATGTGTAGGTTGGAATACTGTGAATGGAAAAAGTGCAATTTTGACCTCTATATCTTGCCATGCATATGCAGGATTTACCACTGGTAATTGTGTTGATGACATTTTCCCATATGTGTAGCTGGCATAGCACTTTCTAATATCGTGAGAGCTAGCCAGCAGGTAGAATGCTTCCTGGTCAGTACTGACTTAATCTCTTCATGTCCTGTGACTAGTGGATGTAATGTCTTCAGCAAAGGGTTTTACCATCAAGTTCTCAGGGCAAGCTCACCACATTTGACAGAAAGCACAGCTGTGCATTATCTAGTCACAAGCATGGCTGTCCTTTCTGTGTATTTTATATCAAAGGTTGCATTAATGCAATGTCAAAGGTTTCTGTAAACATGTCTATAAATTCATGTTCATCAGGAATTTGGAGACAATGTCATAGATGGAGACACTGATAGCCATGAAAGAAATAATACTTACCCAAAACTTTCAGGGCAGGAATTATGGACTTTTAGGAGGTGAACTCACAGTGCCAAGATGCTACTGTGTACAAAGCTAAATATGGAGCCCTGGAAATGCTCATTATAAACATCACTCCTGTGGTGGAGGCTAACTTTTTATTACATATACACAGCATGCACTATCCTTGGAATAAGTACTTTATTTGTGACAAAAGTGAAATTCCTGACTCACTGATTTTTTTTGTCAATTTCCATCTCCATATTATTTGGTAAAATATCACTAATCTTTTGGTAACATGTCTATTATTTAATAATATCAACCATGGTTGTCATAGAGTTATAGCATTCTCATTATGCTTGAGTGTTGAGAGGGATGTTTGGCTATATTTTAAGCAAAATACTGCAGCAAGTTTAAATACGGGGTAGGTGCTCATTGGGGAGATTTGGTTTTGAAGTCAAGAAAGTAAAAATTCCAACTTGATTAACAGTAATACCTTGGACATTTTTGACTGTGAACCACGGCAAAGAAGCATTCAACTCTGTGATCTGTATTATTTATAAATTCATGTATAAATTCACAAAAAATACACATGAATACATTTGAAGCAAAAGTTTTATGAAATATAAATATATGACACAATATTATCATTGTATTCTTTTCTATAGTCCTGGCTAGAATAAGTGTTGGTTTAAAAGATAGAGCCAATTTCTGACCTTTTAACAGAATTGCTGTTAGATGAAGGCAAGAATTATCTCTTAGAGTGTTCTGTGCCTTGCTTTTTCCTAAACTATTAGAGAAGAGTGACTCTATTGATGGAATACTATCAAGAGATGAGTAGCGGGAAGCAGGAGGGGCTGTGTGCAAAAGCTGCTTGCCTCTCTGTTCTTGGCGCTTTCATCAATATAATTTCTAGACATACATAGAGAAACAAAGACAAAAGCATTTTAAAAACGTGCTCAAAGATGTACAAATAAAGAATGGAGCCAGGACCCCAGAGTCTGCTTTGATGTTTAAGCTACATACTACTTAGCTTTAGCATTAAGAGAAAGAAAATGACCCACTAACTCATCAAACTAATATTCATCTGGTATAAAATTTAGGTTTTGTAACAAGATAGATCAATTCAAGCTGACTACCTACTCAGGGCAGGTTCTGCCCTGTGTAATCAGTCTCAGGGTACCAGCTCTTCCAGAAGCACACTGAGCACCGTCAGAGCAGAGATAGCTCCTCTGAGGACAGGAGGTCCATCCGCTATTATTTTTTGAGGCTTCTCACAAAGAAAAATGCCTGATAACAGACAGAATATTTTAAGCTTAAAACAATAACAACAACATCATCTAGCACCAACACCAACATAGCCTCCCCCCAAACAAAACAAAACAAAACAAAACAACAAACAACAAGCCAGCAAAACAAAAACAGTTCTGGGAAAGTTAGATCCCACAAACAGAACTACCAAGAAAATGGTTGAATTTTTCTTTTTTTTTTTTTTTTTTTTTTTTTTTTTTTTTTTTTTTTTTTTTTTTTTTTTTTTTTT
>PVIH01019164.1:0-27814 GCA_004025045.1 Sigmodon hispidus | reverse complement strand
AATCAAACGGAAGTGTACACCCGCCAATCAGATGACCACACAGAGATGGTTAGGTGAAACATGGCACTCTCTGCTCCGGATACCGCCCAAAGGAAGAAAAGATCTACAAAAAAAACTTTAAGATTAAAATTAGGTTTGTGGTGTCGATATCAATATACATATAAACTAAAAGAAGGTAAGCAAAAGTTCTAAATGTTAAATATAAATCACAGTTGTTAATTTGAGGTCTTGACTGTATGTCTCCAGCTGTGCATGTGTGTGTGCACATGTGTACACATTCATGGGAAGAAATAACTCATTTTTACAAAATCAGTGGTCCGGGGGGATGGCTCAGCAGGTGAAAGTCCTTGCCTTGCAAGTACGATGGGAGGACCTGGGTTCAAATCCCCAGAACACACACAAAAGCTGGAGGAGTAAAGTGAGTGCTGGTTACGCCAGCAGCCTACAGAGAAGGAAGGAGACGGACGGGAGAAGCCCTGACATGAGTATAAGGTCAGAAGACCGCTTTGGGTGCTGCCTTTCACCTTGTGTGAGGCGGAGTCTTTGTTTTTCTGCTTCATACTCTAGGCTATCTCAGGAGCTTCTGCCAACGCTGCTTGCTAATTTTACTTGGTTGGAATCACAGCAATGTATTTCTGTGAAATAACTGTCTAAATATAAGGCGGTATCTGATGAATAACTAGGGATGAAATCTCACGGTGTCTGAGAGACATTTTCCGGCATTTCAGAAAGATAATGAGAGCAGTTTTGAGCAGATGTGAATACACTGGAATCTAGATGGTAGATATTTTATTATTCTTTTAACAACTGCATATCTTTGAATATTTCAAGGTAAAATGCTGGCAGGTTATAGTCAGCTTTTCAAGTGTTATATTAATAAATACATGTATCACTGCTATGAAACAATTGGAAGGAGGAATGGTTTATCTTAACTCGTGGTAGGGAGGATGTGAGGAGGTGGGGTAGCTCATATGATAGCTGGACAGCCCAGTGAGTAAATCCTACACTGTTCAGTCAAGTGACAACCCGGCTTAGCCATCACAGCTATATATTACAGTTAGACCCTAGGGCAGTAAGATAACTCCACAGGTAAAGGCGCTTGCCTCCAAGTCATATCTCAGGACTCACACAGGGGTAGTGGGCAGCTGATATCTGCAAGTTGTCCTTCAGTCTCTATACAAGTGTGTACCATGGTGTACATAACACATACACACACAAATAAACAAACAAATAAATACTTTAGGCTATGCCCTGTGCAATTTCATAGTTGTATATATATATATATACACACACAATATATAACAATTAAATTCTATATTTGAAAATAGAAAGTACTTTACATAAAAGTAAAGAAAACAATCTGAAGTAAGATAAAATAAGAACTGGACCACTAACTAGAAATCCCCACACAGAGGACTCTGAACACCGTGTTTCTCTGAACACTCATTGATTCAGCCTAGCTGTGGATACCAGGACACAGAGCCAAGAAACGCACTTAACACACATAGGGATTCCCAGCGTGTTATTAGCTGAACATAACATAGTTTGCTTGCCAAAACTTTGAAGGGCAAAGGTTTACTAACACTGCCCTTTTTTGGGAATAATTTCAACCCACTCTGTGAAACACAGGTAAACATGGCCAGAAGCTTTTTGTTTTTAAGAATTTGAATTCTTGGAACTATAACTTGCAGAAGGAAGGAAGCTGTACCCTTCTTCCTCATCCCTTCTCTCTGCAGGGAAATACTATTTTTGAGATGGTGTCTAGCTGTGTAATCGGATAAGAATAACTTCAGAACTCAAGACCACCCAGCTTAAGCCATCCAGGCACTGTAGTCACAGGCATACACTCCTATTGTGCTCACTTTCTGAGAGAGAAATCTCTTCTTCATGTCTCTCTACTCACTGACTTGTGGTTGCTGCCAAGCAGGTCAAAGTGGGATTTTCATCTGCCAGTGAATCTGACTGCATACAAAAGTTACCTGGAGAAATCTAGCATCAGCATTGAGATCTAGATCCCACTATAGACTCATTGATTCAGATTCCATGAAGTCTTACATTCAGCATATATTAAATATCTATTATACATAAAGCCTACTTTGTATGCCACTTTGCTAGGGTTTAGGGGTGGTATCTAACATGATAGTGACAGTTTGATTATTCCCAAACAGTTTACAATATAAAGGAAAAAGGAAAGAAATAAGCATTATGGACTTCCAAGTATACAATTAACATAACTTTGGCATTATTGCATAAGCCAGATAGCCTTGAGATAAACCTCACATGGTACTTTAATTTCTTTAAGAGATGGGACCTGTCACACAGCAAAACCATATAGGGAACACACCATTCTACTCATGGCTCATCCTCCCTTCCTGTCTCCAGCCTGGCCAGTCCTACCCCTCTTTGACCTGCACAAAGATCCTATCAACAATGTTCTAAGTTATGACCTCCTCTACTTCAACCCATAATGCCATAGATCTTCCCAGAAGAACAGGCAGACTTTGCCTTCTCAGCTCTCTATAGGTCTCCAGACCCATGTGTGTCTTCTTCCTCTCTACCCAGAAACACTTCAAGTCACCTCTTAAAAGGAGACATGGAAGAGAATCATGATGGGGAGGGGTGGGCAGCCACAGGGGAGTGGGGGAAGGCATCTCAGGTAGTGGCCAGCTAGCTCAAGGGCAATGCTGCAAGGGTGACTTCCTTTAGGCTTTCTATGTCTTCCCAGAAGTGGGGGTCCACCCACTCTTTGAACCTGAGTGTAGCTTTTCCTTCTGTCAAGGATATTCTTGCTCTCCTCCTTCCCATGGTCAATTGCTTCTCACCCCATCTCAGCTTGGGCAACCTTCCTTGTCTTGAGACGATATCAGTACCCACTTTGCTGTGCCCCTTAGCATCCTATACTTATGTCTCAGCAGTTAGTCACCCTACCTATAATGCCCACAAGACTCCAAGCTCCTTAAAATCGGTATCTGTATCTGGCCAATTATCTATGTCTGCTACAAAAACCTGGCATGTGCTTCCTAACTGTGTATGGCATGACTGAAAGGGAGGAGAAGAGACATGATATATATGTGTGTGTAATTTTCCAACATCTCCTCCCCTCTTGTACCTTTACACGTGACCTTGAATACACGTGGGTGGCTTTGGAAGAGACTGGGAGTCCAATGAGAACACAGAGAAGGTGCGCTCCGAAGGGGACTACAGAATCCAGTGCCGGGAGTGCTGACACTGAACACAGAAAGACACAGCTCTACACTGTCACCTTCACTAGTTCAAGGAGCTCCCCAAAGCTTCTAGAGGCATCAGTTAGCCCCAAACCAGCATTCAGGGCTTTGATGATGAGAAGAATTCCAAGACTAGCCAGTACAGTAAAGCAGAGCTAGGGGTTTTGTTAGAGATATTTTAACACAGGTTTAAGCGCAAAGGTTAACAGAGAGGTACTTGGAGGAAGACATTCCTGAGAGTGAGCACTTTGCTGTCTTAGCCATGTACACCCTTGTGGTGACTCTCAAGCTACAGCTGAAAAGGTTATAAAGAATCTTTATATCCTCCCCTCTCTTTTGATCAGAGATACAAGAGATAGCCCCAGAAATCTTTCCTGAAATTATAATCTGACCAAATAAAATCAGAGGCTCCTGGGGTTACAGAAGGAGTTTAGTACCCATTCTTTGCCTATACATGAGGTTTCCAGCGAGAGTTTTACAAAATTGCAGGTTCCTGGCAAGCAAGGAAGAAGGGCTGGCAGTTATGCTGGAATTATTGTCCCTGCTTCAGGCAAAGGCTTCCACCAAATTCCAGAGGTGGGGGGCTTCTTTTCCTCCTTCACACATCCCCAAGACTTCCTCTGCCTTTCCATCCTGCCTTAGAAGAAAAATTGGTGAAACTGGACACACATACACACACACACACACACACACACACACACACACTGCAGCATTAAGGAGGCTGAGACAGCAAGATCAACAGAACACCAGTTTGGAGCCAACTAGGCCTTGTTAAGGAGACAAGATGGGAGAGGGCAGGGAAGAAAGGACAGAAGGAGGAAATGTGTAGAGGAAGTCTGCAGGGTGACTTGTTCATTTACTCTGCACTTGCTGAGCTGCGAGACCCAAGAGCTGAGCTGTTCATTCTTGGATTCTGGATCTGGCGATAGAGCATAACTCCTTCTTAGCGCTCCCTAACTACACGCCAAGACTTCCCTAGGAGATTTATGTCTCTTGACTGCCCAAAGCCTCGGGATGATCCCATGCAGCAAATATGATCCCCTTGGGATGATGAAGGAAGCAGAGGCATCACTGGATATGGGTTTGGGAAATAGAACTAGATAAGGAAAAGGCAAGCAAGAGAATGTCAAAAGGGGCAGGTGCAATCGGGGAATTTGATGAAGAGTGCAGTAAAAGTGATCACAGGGCTTCCGAATGGGGCCACGGGCCGTCTCTAGAGGATAACTGAACTAAAATATGAAATGCTGGGTTGTTTGGGGAAGCTGTTCCAGGCATCGGACACAGCAGGTGTTGAGGCTGGGACGCTTCTAGAAGAGTCCACTTTTTTGTTTCATCTCACAGAGGAGTAAATTCCATGGCACCTTGAGAGTTGCTGTTTGGGTGATTGCAGATATTTCCTAGTGAAATCTGGAGTGGATGAGCTAGTGCAAGGTCCTATGTGTAACCCCCAGAGCTGGCCATCCCCTGTGGTGCCCCAAGTTCCTGTCCTAGATGCTTTATCAGCAAATGGGTAAACTCACTTTTTGTTTGAAGCTGTGGCTCTCAGCGCATTGTGAGTCATCTTGCCAAATAGCTGTGGCGTTCTCTTGCGTCTGCCAAGTCCCCTGAGCCAAGCAGTATCTGTAGGCCTTTCCTGGGCTCTCTGAAAGTAAACAAGGCTCTGGAGGAAAGGTCAAAACACACAGCCCATTCCTTGAGCATGCTGGAAGCTCCTCACCCTTGGCTAAAAAGCTGTGGAAAATCCCAGGAAAATAGGTTTTTGGTTCTCTGTTTGGAGGCTCATTTGCCCTACTGTTTGTTTAAGAAGGAAAGAAAAACACGGAAACGTCTAGATTTTGTAACTAACCATGATCCTCTAATGTCCATAGTGTTTACACTTGTCTCCGAAGTTAGAAGCCCCTGGGGGGCCCAGTGATATTATAACCCTGTAAGGTATAGTCTATTGGGGAGATGCTGAACTGGGACCCTGCGCATGCTCAGTGAAGCATCTCACCTAATGTCCAAAGGGTGGTGCCATGAAGAAGAGAATGCCGTTGATGCAAAGCAGGCAGACTCAGGACTGACACATGATAAGCCTGCAACTTCTGAGCCGTGTCCAGGATCCAACTTTACATTCTCTGAGTCTTATCGATGTTTTCATCAAGAACTAGGTACAATACTGCTACCTATCCTTTGTGATGTGAAGAAAGAAAGATTGTGTTTGTGTGTGTGTGTGTGTGTGTGTGTGTGTGTGTGTGTAGATGATGGGTAAATCATCTACTGTTGTCACTTGGCCACATCTACCTTAGAAGCCCCATTAAAGGTCCTCCTACCTGGAGGACTGAGTAGAATATACAATGAGATGTGGAAATTTACCATAACTGTACACTTCCTACTCTAACAATAATTATTGACCATATTTAATTGATTGATACCCACCCTACCCAGGAAACACTTCCTCCTGCCCAACAGACATCTCAGACAACATGCTCCAACCAGCTCTTCAACTTCTCCAAATCTGCTCCACCCACAAATTTCCCCACCCCAGTGGATGACAAGCTGATCTTGACATCCCCTCGCCCAGAACCTTAGTCTCAGCTTCCTCTTTCCATGGTTAACCCCAACTGCTCAATTAGTGAGTCTTATTCACTTTCACATAGATCCCAGATCTGACCCTACTTTCTACATCCCCCTTCCTTCCTAACAAGAACTCTTATTTCTTCCCTGGTTTATTGCTAACTCTGCTGATGGTATCGCCCTCACAGCTTTGCATAGCCCAGTTGCCAGGTTTCTGCTCAAAATCTTCCAAGAGCTTTCTAAGAATAAGTGAGAGTTCTTCTGTGGCCGGCCACAAAAGCTTGTAGAAACTGGGTTCCAAACCTCTCTGCCCTCACCTCATACTGCTTCTCTTTCTCCTTAGCTCCATCTATGTATATCCCCTCCCCTTTTGGGAGGCATGCTCCCCTCCAGTAGCATGCCACTGCTTCTGTGTGTTCTCTACTGAACACAATTCCCTTTTGGCTCAAACTCTTGAGTCTTCAATGAAGCATCACTTTGCCATTGGATCATCTTTTAGCTACCCATTGCCCCACCCCAATCCTCCCATTCCATCTCCACATCTACTGTGTCTACAGTATATTACATCTATACTTACAGGGGATGCCCATGATCATTATCTGTTCTTCTTACTACAGTGTGAGCCCTAGGAGAAGGACTTTATTCTAATTTGGTCACTAATATATCCCAAACATAAAAAAAAAAATGGTGTTTGGTACACAGTGGGTACTTACTAGATATGGTTAAATGAGAAAATGACCATAATGCCGCTTGGAACTTAGGCTGACCATGCCCACTATGATGCTCTGCTAAGGGCACAGCTCAAAGTTGAGCTGAGAAAATGCACAGGAAAGTGTCATAAACTGTTGCAAATGCGAAGACAGAGACTGTACACATTGGACCCTCAGGGGTCCATTGATTTCAGGGGAGAAGCGTGAGGGATTTTCTAAAAGATGGGGAATTCAATGTGAGGATTAAAGTTGAACTTATAGACAGAGCTTTAAGGAGGTATCCTGAAGAGAAGAGAGATGCGGGTATAGGTAGGGACAGTGCAGCCATAATAGGGTAGTCATCATAACAGTGCAGTCATCATAAGATGGCGATATACAACTATAATGGGGTGGGTACAGTGCAGTCATCATGGTATGAGAATCCTGTGGCTGTGATCCCATGCTAAAAGCTTGGATTGTACTCCTGGAGGGAAAGAAGGACATACATGCTCATGTCCCGCCATTGGGCTATGAGACTACTAACACCTCTTTTCAATTGCAAAATTGGTGTGTTTAACAGGCAAGTAGGTACCCATGCCTCCAAAAAAAGATGCAAAAGACCCTGTACCTCACAAAAGAATAGACCAAGAACTCTGCCAGTGCTGGAACAAGTGGGGATCTCACATCCACCATCCCATATGACCCTGAGACTCTTCAAAAATAGGGGATTTTAAGTCATAATGTCTACCCTTCTTTGCTCTGGCATGAATTGAATTTTTGAAAAGCCCTCTATAACAGAGAACAGAAATAGAGATAGTAGAGGCCACCTAGAGCTGAATCACTCTCTTCCAAGAAAGGATGGTTGACCTGTCCGTTAGATCAATGGAGCTTCTGGCTGTTGTCTCACAGTCTTCTTCTACAAGGTGTAAGTCACTATGGTCATGTTGTCAAGGAAATTAGACCTGCTACCTAGAGTTGGGCCAAACTGTAAATCAATCTATTTACCTTTTATAATTTCTGTTTCCTATTTCTTTTTGAAGCTATGGAAAGTGTGGCAGTGAGTAAGGACCTAAGTGTCTGGTAACAACAGCTCGACAGGTGGGCGAGTCTGGAAGCTGTTTGTTTTGGCTGGAGGGGAAGAGAGAAAGCAGAACAGGGTGGCAGAGAAGGTCAGCAGGGCTGAGCTGTAGGTCACAAATGGTTCTTGAGATGGGGGGGCTAAGACAGTGGCTGGCATTTTATAAAGCTTTATTGGAGGTGTTTTCAGGGCTGAGATCTGAGGCTGAGGGCAATCCAGGAAGCATCTAGGTGAAGTGAGGCTGCTGAGTATCATGGAGGAGGAAAGAGAAGAGAACCAGGTACCAACCAGATGGCGTAGAGTTAAATGGCCAGGTGGAACATGAGGCCATGCCTGATGGGGAAAAGAGGAGGATCCTGCATTTGTTTCTATTAATCTATTTTCCACTTCTGTTCCTCTCTTTCTGTCCTGTCTGATACATCTTTCTACCTCCAATATGTTCTCTAAACTTTTCCCTTTCTCTCCAGTTTCTGACTCTACTTGACTCCAAACCAATGTTACCTCTTTTTGTGAACTGTTCTGGTAGCTTCCAGACTTTCCCTCATAATCCTCCTGCATCTCTCAGTTCAAGACCCCATCCTGTAAACGATGGCTTCCCAAACTACATTTCTCTTGTGCCCTTCTCATGCCTTGACATCTCCTGTGACTCTGGGTCTTTCTCCTGGGCACTACGGTTTTCTTTGCAATCAGCACTCAGCCTCACTGCTCAGTTTTAGATTGCAGACAACCCATGTGTCCATCATCTGACTCTGCCTATGCCTCATAAACTCATTCCTGTAATTCCATCTCAAAGAATTCATTTGCACCTCTTGGTATTTGGGGTGATTCTTCTCCAAACTCTTCCATTGCCTCTATGTTCTCTTTGGACTTTAAAAATTCACTTAGGTTCTAAAACTTAATGCAAAAAAAAAAAAAAAAGAAAAAAAGATTGAATGAGAGAGTCAGCTCCCATGTTTTACAAACCAAATTCCACTTAGTATATTCCAGAAACTAAGACCCTGAGACATCTGTAAATCAACTTATTTGTAGCCTTGGGTTTAGGACCACATTTTTTCCCTATGGTGGAATGGACCTGTCTTTTTAGCTACTGGAAGTGAGCAGGGAGATGGTAGAGCTGGAGGCTATGTCTGACCATGCACCATGGAGGACCTTGTAGATTATGAGGATCTCAATGATCTAATGGCACCAAGGGTTTCAACCTTGGGACTCCACTTCAGCTTCCACTTCTGAAGTGCCTACTAGGCTCAGATTCATTCCTCAAAATGATCCCGAGAGTCATCTCACTTTACAGCCTTCTCCTTTAACTTCCAGGTTCCCGATTTCACAGCCAAAGTTCTTCCCTTCTCTCTTGGAGCTGATTACCATAAGGATTGTCTATCCAAACCTTCTAGACTTCTCTGAGTCCAGAAAGCTCTTCAGTACCATCCCTTGGAATTTGGAGCCCAGAAGTCAGACTCAGTCCCTCTGTTCTACATTTTGAAATTTTAGGGATGTTCCTGGAACCCCCAATCCCTGTCTGGAAACTTATTGAGTTCGCCATCCAAGTTCCATGGTTTAACAACACCAATTTAATGGCACCCCTTTCAAAGCTGATGTAAAGAAGGACTTAGAATTATTTTTCTCTCTACCAAAAGCCATACATTGTACAAACAGGAGCTTCTCTGTCTTTCTCGTGTCCTTTTCCTCCAAACAATCAAGGTTGAAACCTTTGCATCCTTCCCACAAGTGTTCTGTGAGAGCTGAACCTGGACTCTAATCTATTTGTTAGCACAAACATACTGTACAAGTTGAGCAGACAAGAGCCTACAAATTACAGGAAGACAGGGGGAAATGAAGGGTACAGTTCAGTGACAGAACATTTGTCTAGCATTTGTGAGACCCTGGTTTACCAGTGCTTAGAAGGGGCAAAGGCAAAGAAATAAGATACAATACTGAGATCATACAAGAATAACTTTTATGAGGCATGAGAATCTTAGGAGAATCTCTTGGTTAGAGTTCTGCCTATGTCTCACTGGCTTCTCTACCAGGAGATCTGTCCTTCAAAGGAACTGTCAGAAAGGTAGAGAAGACCCATTACCTTCACTCCACCAAGGTAAGTATGAAGGGCAGAGAACAGAGACATTTCCAGGAGGAGAATGGGGCCAGCATACAAACTGATCGAATGTTCCATTGCAAAATACCCCTGTGGGGAGACGAGAAGGCAGAAAAAGATGTCACTATTCTCACACAGGCTCTTCTCATAGAAATAGATCCAGAAGCTTAGAGCCCACTTTCCCATCTTTGGAAGCTGCTGTAACCTTTGCAGAGACAGACACAGATATTCTTCTCTCTAAAGCAGTCAAGGATGAAGAATGACTGGGAACACAGGAATGCTGTATGTAATCCCAACACTGCCTTTGTCCACCCTATTTGACCTCCAGTCACTGTACAGGCCATGTTGGTTTTACTCTGGTATGTTTTAACTGAACTCATGGAAACTCAGGGTCAGGGGGAAGATGTTTGGAGGTTCAGCCAGAGACTTGTGTTACATAATTAAATGATTTCCAAGTGTTCACCAGTAGTTTGAGTATAGAATATAATTACTGCAAAATGATGTATGGATCCAAGGGCATCTGTGGGCATGCAGCTCTTAGTCACAGATATCTAGCACTATTCTACATATGTATAGTTCTCATTTGAATATTAGTACAATAATTATTAGAGGAGGTTAGAACATCTTAATTTGGTTTATCTATTAATTCTTGGTCACTAGAGTGTCCAAACTTAGAACCCAGCCTCACATAGAGGAATTTCCTACCACAAGCTCCTGGACTTCTCAGAAGCCAAGCACCAGCCTTCCCCCACCTCCTTATTAGGGAAGAACCCAGGCGCTTATTGAAGTAAATAATCAGGTTTCTAGCATTAAAACTGGACCCAGGTTTGCCCAGTTATGAGCTACTTTGGGTCACTGCTAACCTGGTTGCCAGGTAACAACACTTACTCTGCTTACATAGCCACTCTGCTCACAGTCCAGCTCCATGTGAAGGTAGCCTGCCCTGCTTTGGTTTCAGAAGTAGTATTCCCGTGAAATGAAAAGTGGATTTTGTAGTTGACATCAAGCCTGGGCAAAGGGTTTGATCTTCACAAAGGGTTAGGGGTGAAGGCTGTTGTTGGCTTTGTGTCAAGTAAAGCAGGGAAAACAGAGTAACTTCTAGTACTGCTGGACAAGTGAACAAAATGATTGACAGGTGTCAGGAGGAGGAAGGGTAGCCTTTATCTGTTATCCATCCATGATGCTCAGAAGCAAAGAGTCAAGGAACTTTATGGTTTTGTCTTCATTGATTTGATTTGGCTCTGTGTGTGTGTGTTTGTGTGTGTGTGTGTGTGTGTGTGTGTGTGTGTGTGTGAATGTAGTATGTGTAGATTAACCTAGTATGTCAACATATGAACAGGTGAGGCTGTGGACTGGCTAACTTACAACATATTTGCTAGAATGCTCTAAATATAGTATAGACTGGAAAAAAGAAATTATGTTATTGTTCAGATCTAGCTAATACCCCAAGAGATGGGGAACTCCATGTACTTAAAAAGCTTCCCAGGCAGCCTACAGGAGTCACTCATGTCAGGCGCATCAATCAGAGCAGCTTCACCTCCAATCAGCCTACTTATTTTACCATGAGAAGTAAGTCTGTATTACTTCTCCTTGAGTCTCATTAGACTTTATAATTGTCCCACCCAATTGAACATGGAGGAAATGACACAGGACTTTCAAGACCCATTCACAGAGGAAATACGGCTTCTGGTCAGGCTAAGTCTTAAGAAGCAAGTCATACACACTGCAAGGAAGCCCAGCCCCCAGAGAGAGACCGGGTGAAAGCCTTCTGGCCCTCAGTCACCACTTCACTCTAAAAACCAGTGTCAACCAGCAGACATGGATGTGAAAGTACCTTTGGTGACTTCAGCTCTCAGTATTTGAACCCACCCAACTACATCTCAGCTATTGAAATATAGAAAGGAGCCATGTCCTGTGCATCCTACATCCTTACCCCAGGAGAACTATGAGAGATAGTAAATAATTATCAGTCCTCTAAGCCACTGAGATTTAGGGTAGCTTGTCAAACAGCCACAGATGACTAATGCATGTGCTTACCCGAAGGTTCCTTGAGCAAGTCTCTCAGACACTCCTCCTTATACTGAGCCCACTTCTGTGTTGTCTTCTCAAGGAGAGATCCTGTAACCTAAGCACACAAAGACATGTGTGGCATGGTGATACACACCCGAAATCTCTGCACTTGTAGGTTGTCAGGAAAACCTTGTAGGCTGTCCTGGGCCAGCCTGAGCTACCTGGTGAGGTTCTGTCTTAGAAATAAAACAAATAAACAACAATAAAAAAGATCACTACCAAGCAGCTTCAAGTCCAGCTGTGGGACTGTTTCCTCACATTGCCTTCTGAAGTAGTCATTAACAAGAAACAGAATGTCCTCCGCATCTTGTGTTGTACTTACAAATTTACTTCATAACCTAACTATAGTTGTTTTGACAAAAAATATGATTTGTTTTAAATCTGTAAGATTGACATTCCAAGGGAATGTAAAACTGTTGAATGGCATGGGTAGTATGTGTAGTTTTATGGAGTATGATCAGACTATACTCCTCTGCATGAACTGACATCTCGGATCCCAGTCCCTACAGAGGAACACCTAACCCAGCCCTAATATTGGGATGATAGAATCGGACCTACCTCAAATGGATACACCAGACTGATTTGACCCACCTTGGGACTCCTTGGCCTCCTTGGCGAATGGATGAGGAGATGCGGGGGAGGCTGAGGGAGGACTGGGAGGGGTTGGGAGGAGGAAAGGGAGGATGAGCAGGGTTATAGAAGGGGAAAACACCTTTTTAAAATAAAAAAAAAGCAGTCAGGCTGAACTTTCATAACCTTGCACAGAAATGCTTGAGTGTTCCTGAGACTGTGCAGTTCCCAAGAACAAAAACAGCTTGCCGAGAGAAGCCCACAGTGTGTGTGTCCAGAACCAGTGCCACAAAGGAGACACACCCCTGTCCTGAGAGCCTTGGAATGTTTTTTGCTTTTGACATTGACTTTCCTGTCCACTGAACCTTGGAAATGCTGCACATTTAAGGGCTTCCCAGTAATGAACCTAGACCCCCTTCCTTCCATTTCACAAAGGGCCTTTCTCTTCTGCTGTCCAGTGAAGGCATCTTGCAGAAACACAGCTTGTGTGTCAGGCTTTGTGCTGAGGAGGAATAGAGGGATACACAGATGAGTAGTGTGTCTCTAGCCAGGAATAGGATTCATAATATGCTAAAGATATAATAGGTGCAACCGTGGGTGCAGAGGAGCCTCCAGAAAACTAGGAAATACTCCTTCTAAAAGCATTCAAAATATCTAAACATACACAATCATCTGATTTCCCAAAAATTGTGACCCCCCATCTACAACTAATGGGTGGTCTGTTATGGCTACCTAAGTGGTTTATCTTCTCTGCCCTCCCCTCCTCTGTTCAGTGCACCCTCCCCCAGCGCTTTGGTAATCCTAGAGGTCTGTGGGTTTCTTCTATATTGTTCCTAGGGGATCACAAAACACACACACACACACACACACACACACACACACACACACACACACTTTGGAAAAGGGCTTCTGCTGTCATCATGGATCCATAGATTCATGGAACCCTCAGCCATCTCAGTAATTTTCCAAGGCATTCCAGGCTTTAAAAGATTAAAGCTAAAGCCCTGTTTATTAAGTAAATAAGTCCAAACAGTTTGTAAATATTTCTATCTTAACAACTTTGAACCTATTGGACATTGCACAATTTCTTAAACTTTAGGATGGGATTAGACATCACCACCTTCATTTCCTGTTCCACACTGATTTTATCCTGCTTGGTACTTGCTTTTTTTTTTTTTATCACAGACCTGTATAACACCATGGATTCATTGTCTAATAGTAAGTCAAGCAGACATGGTGTTATATGAGGCTAGCACTTGGGAGAGTGAGGAAGGACGATCAAGAGTTCAAGTCCAACCTTAGCCACACTGTGAGTTCAAGGCCAGCCTGAGCAATATGAGACCCTGTCAATTAATTCAATTCAGGTCTTGGGATATAGCTCACCCCATGCTTGTCTGACATGGGCAAGGCCTGGGTTCTATCTCCAGCACTAAACAGCACAAGAAGGCAAAAATAACTTGAGCTAAGAGTTTGCAAGGTGTCTGGAAGGTGATGCAATAGCTATTTCCTCCAAAAATTAAAATTTCCCATAGCATCCACTGAATTCACTATGGTGCCCTGGGCACCTTGACACACAGTCTGGGGACCATGAGATTAGCCAATAAGAATGAACCATGAGGATACAACAACTGGCACTTATCTCTTCATTTTCCAATGAGCTTTGAATCTCTGCTCATAATGTCCCTTTCTGAGTTCCACCCCAAGAGGCATCAAGTAAGTTTATTATTACTATATTGCTTAATGAAATAACCACATCCTAACTGAAGCTTAACTGACTCATACTTTTTTCAAAAATTTCAGCAGATGAGTTAATAACTGATCAACAAGTTTCCATAATCTTTAACATCTGGAAAGTCAGACCCTTCCCTTGCCTAAAGGGCTATTGTGCACTAGGGCTCCCTAACTCAGACTTGCTTAAAGAAGAGACTTAGAAGTCAGTCTTTGGACTAAAATTCTCCTAGCTCCCTTGTTTTTTGCCAGAATTAATGGTGGTGGCCCAAGTAGAGAAGAAAATGGAGAGTCAGCTGATCCGGGAAAGTATTTTGCCACACAAGCAGAAAGAGCTGAATTTGGGTTCCCAACACTCATGTAAAAAGTCAGGAGTGGGGGTGTTAGTATTTTGCAGGTGGAAGAACTCGCTAGCACTTGCCAAGGAGCCATATTAGATTTATTAAAGGAACGAGTGGGGGAGGGGAAAAGAGAAGGGGGGATAGAGAGTGGAGAAGGAGAAAAAGAGAGTCTCCCACATGGTTGGGGCTCTTTAAAGGGAAATCACGCAGACATGCCCTAGACTGGGGCGTCCGAGGCCCATCAGAGTGCCTCTGCAGGCGGGGGCAACAACTAACAGGGGGTATATGGCTGTAATCCTAGAGTTGAGGAGGAGACCGTAGAGCCCCATCTTACAGGCCAGCTAGTCTGGCCAAATCAGTGAGATCCTGGACTAGTGAGAGACCTTGTCTCAAAAAAATATGGTGGAGAGCAACTGAGAGGGACACCTGACATCAGCCTCTGGCCTGAGCATGTGCACACTCATACACACAAACACATACACATGAAACACACACAGCAGAAAACAAATTAAAGCTAACAAACAATCAACTACTCAATTTGATCAGCCTAGGGGAACTGGACAAACTCTATCTCCCCAAGTTCTTATTTAAGATACATCAAAAAAATGAGATGCATGTCTAAAGCCAGCCCCAGCTGAGCTCCCATCCTAATGGAGAGAAGAGATGCTCAGAGAGGTCCAGCTTGACCTCCATCCCTCTTTCCCTTGCATGGGCAGAGTGTATCCAGGAGGAAGGTGTGTGGGAGGAGAGCCTTTATTGACTGTGCTTATGCAATTATTTCTTTCTTTGTTAGAGAATAAATACACTACAGAACAAAGGGAAAGGCATTGGGTAACCAGAAACAGGAAAGAGGGATCACAACCTTTATCCCCCAGGGAGCACCTTCCCTTCCAGACCCTTCTTTCCACCCATGCTTCATCTCACTTCCTTTTCTGTTTTGTTTTAAAGGAAGCCATATTGTTCTGTAAACTTTATTTTTCCACCCAGAAGACACATCCATTGGAAGATGTACTTAAAATTGCTATATTGTTGCTTTTCAACACTCCTTCAATTGTCACACATAATTTAGTGAATGAATGTGATATAACTTAACTTTTAAATCCTCCACTATAGAAAGTCAAAGTTACCTTCAGATGCTGCTAATAAGATGTCATGATGAAAATCCTCCTAGCTAGACCTATGTGGGATGCATGTGAATCGCAATTTCTGGGTCAGGGACTATATACACATTTTTAAAAGTTTTTAAAACAGTACCACCAAATTGTTTATCTTTGCCAATTTAATTTTTTTAACCCTGCACCCTTTCATACGTCAACAATGTATAAAATCTGCTTCTCCTAGTGCCTTTAATGGTTTAATACAATGTTTTAGTGTTTAATCTAATAATGTAATGAGTGAGTGGGTGGGTGTGAGCTAGCACTGTTTTCCCACTTGTATTTAGAAACTAAAGTATCTCTGAGAATTTCTCATTAAGTGAATTTTATGAAGACTTCCTGCCAGCACACACACACGCACAGTCCTTTATATCTCCGGGCAGGGAACTCACGTGTTAGGGAATTTCATGAATGTCTCCACAAAGCCTAGTAATGTATAAACATCTAAGGACTCTGAGGTTAAAGTTGGATAATCAAGAGGAGATTCATTAGATTCACAGCCACCTGCTACAGAACAGAGTGAGCCAGGGTCTCTGTAAACAGGGTTCAAGTGACAAGGGGCTAGGAGACCCCTCCTTCAAGTGCATTTTTGATATGGAACTACCAGAGTAAAGGGGATAAGGTATGATTTGGTCAGCGTTGTCAGCCAGCCTGAAGGACTGCAGAGGCTGCTGTTGTTATATATAAATAGTCATATGTCAACAGCTCCCAAGAGTGCTAGAGAAGACAGAACACAGGGCCACAGCCTGCTGGGTAGACACAATGGCTCCTCGGCTCATGAGTGTATGTGAGGAAAGGCAATCCTGTAACTCCCTGGAGCTTTTTGCCCATCTGTTTAATGGGTTCAGTAGTAATGTTCTTCCCATGGGCTGCCTATGAGCATTCCACAGGATCAGGTGTAAGGAGGCACCTTCCAGTGATATGGCCAGGACTGTAGCAGTGTGAGTGTGTGCTGGACAACTGGACACATATGAAAAAAAAATGAACAGATTGCAACAGTTAACTAGACACACTGGGTTTTTATAGGGATACCCAGAGACTGCAAGCAAGGATGCCATTCCAACAACTCTTCCTATAATGGCACTGCTAGTCATAGAGGAAACAGTAGATGAAGGTCAGATGCTCCTTGGGGATATAGTCCCCTCATAAGACTCTACCCCCATGGCAAGAATCCCCAAGACCATCAGTTGTCCCTGAGGTGACAGTGCATGAGGCTGAAGTAGCCTGAGGAAGAGCTTGGATGCAGTGAGTCAGAAGCAATGTTGTTTGCCTGTCTAGTCTCTAGCAGAAGGGCTGGGAAAGGGGACATTTATGAGATCTGGCACCTCTGCCCTCCTTGGATGCAGGATGGTTTAACTCCTGAAGCTGCAAACGAGGTCTAAAAAGCGAAAGAGAAAAGGCAGCCACACCCTAGGGTGTTTTCTTTACTGAGATGAGTGGCACTGGGGTTCCTTCCCACCACAGCCCTGAAGAAATGAGACCTTGGGAAGGGGAAGAGAAGGCAAAGGGCTGACCTCCTCCAATAAGAATACAGCAAGCTGCTGAGGAACCTCACTAGAGGCATCAGTTAAACAGGTGCTAACACATCCAGGAATCCCTCAGCTATCCTATGGTGGGTCTGCACTGATGGGTGTGGAACAGTGTTACTCAACCTCCACTGACTCAGTTTCCACCTCTGTAAAATGGGGTTAACAAGAGAATTTCCCTCACAGGGCTGCCAAGAGCACAGGATGAGATCACAGAAGTGAGGACACATGATATCAAACTCAGTGCCACTTGGCTATTGGTATGTTTATGATATGTATGCATTTGTCATTAAAAGTCAGATCACAAAATAAATATAGTTTGAATATTCGTCTTCTAACTTGAATATAAGCGAACAGTGGGAAAGTGTTAGGTGTGTAGCCCCCAAATGTGAGTGAGAGTGAGCTTGAGTTGGTAGGATCCCTGTGGTTTGTAATTTACAATGATGGGTCTTTGAATTCAATGTCTTCTAGTGTTATAGATCATAGAATACAATAAAGAAAAATTCTAAATATTTGCAATAGGAATGAACGAAAAGAGAAGAGAGGAAAGGCATAGAAATGTGCCCTCCCTGTGACCATCCAAACCAGGGAGAATGCTAAGAGTATGTAGGGGTACAAGCAGCCACTCAAAGATGCTGACATGAAATATGCTTCTAGAAGGTTGTAAAGGGAAGACTGGGTCGGGGACACACACACACACACACACACACAAATTGCACTTCATTATTTCAGCTCTTTGTAAAATAATGCACAGACAAGAGATTTAAAAAAAAATCCCAAAATATGAACAGTGAACAGACGTTATGCTGTGGTTATGGCTGAGCATCATTTTCTTAATATGGTTTTCTTCTTCCCAAATTGCCTACAAGGGGACCAAATTGCTTCTACAATCAGAAAACATGCACAACTGATAATATTAACAAGAAGAACGAGAACTAAAATCTATTCTTACTTGCTTGATAGAAACCAGCAGAAGCAGGGTGAGGAGGGGCCTTCTAGGGGCGCAGAGCAGATGCATCCCGTGAGAGTGGAAAGGATCGGTCCTCCGGTCCTCTGGGCTGCAGGGATGCCCACCGGCTGTGCCCACACCTGGGGCAGTGACTCGACTCTGCTTCTACTGGGCACTGCCAGGCTTGGTTGGGGCCTTATACTCCAGGCGCCCTTTCACAAGTGCAAGTACATCCCTCCAGCACTCCAAGATGTACCGCAGGCGGTGGCCTCCAGCATTCCTCCTTGTCCAGAGAGGAAGTGTTTGCACAAGTCCTCTGCAGGCCGCTGAGTGTCTGAGCTGCTCCACAGCGATCTACCGAATCTCCAAGTTTCTCATCCCCCGCCTGCCCCTCCTAAAATCTTGGGAGATTTTTCCCAGACCTACCCCAAGACGGCTATGCTGTCTGGGACTTCCTTAGCAGGTCCAGAAGAAAAAGCAAGGCATGCTTTCCATCCCAAGGATTCTGCTCCATGCACACAGCCCAGCTGAAGTTCAGACAGCTGGAGAGGATGGGTCGGGATGCCAGGTGGGTATCTTTTACATCAGTATTTCTTTCTAAGGTCCAACTTTTCTAAACTGCGCTGGGGCTAGCCACAAAGACAGGCCCACCTCTGAGCTCTGATTATGCCAAAGTAACAATAGCAGTTTGCCTGTCTCAGAGACAACACCTCCAGACCAAGGTCTGCAGTGAAATTCACATTCAGTGATGAGAGTTACATCTACACAGTAGCAAAACAATGGGTAGAAAGCACAGAGATGGGCGCTTCCCGCTCGGCCACATGTTCTGAGAAGGCCATTGTGATCTGAACACAATGATGCTCTCAGCACGTGGATACTTTTATGGCATTCACATCCCACCACTTACTAATAATCAACACCCTACCTTCCCACTTCAGTTTATCGTTACAAAATCCTCCATCCCCTGTCCTGGTTCCCTTGAACTCACAAGTAGCCTCCCAAGACACCATTTCTTCTTCATCTGAAGGCTGAGAAGTATGGGGTTCAGAGAACTTAGGCTGCACAGCAAGGGAAAGACAGAGGCAGGCCTTCTGGGCAGGTCACTTCAGCGCCCTCCCTGGTCAGGAGAGGATTCTTCACCACTCTGGCCTCAGAGCCAGCTCTGGTTCTCCTGCAGACTCTTTGTCTCTAAGGCTCTGCTTGGGCCTGCTCACCCCACCTCTGTCAGGATGGATACAAGCATTCTCTCCAACTCTTCCCATTGGAGGCCCGAGTAGAAGGTAATAGACAAAATGGCAGAGTGGCAAGAGTCAGGAAAGGCAGGTTTCCGTCCTTCCCTCCCTCTGTCCAGCCCTCTCTCCTTCCCCCCCTCCCTTCATCCTCCAACCTTTTCTGTTTCACGTTTAAGTCAAACCATAGCTCATTTCCATGAACTGATCAAGACCAGTGAATTCTGAACATTCAGGGAAACTAGGTAAATACCACTAGATAAAAGGCCCTAGAAATGTTAAACTCTCTAGTGACAAGCATTCAAACTTAATAGATAAAAGATCAGTCTGGAAAGGGTTCCCAGTTAGGCTTTTGTGCTGGCGTGATTTCTGGAGTCAATAGGGCATCTCTTTGGGACCACAGGGAATGGGATGGAGTTGCAGGGAGGGAGGAAAGTGTGTGTGTGTGTGTGTGTGTGTGTGTGTGTGTGTGTGTGTGTGTAAAGCTATTCTAGGCACACCAAAGAGGAGCTTCCAGGTTGCATGGTGGGGGAGAAAATGCCTGCTATGTATGAATATTCCATCTCATTTTTTTGAATGTTTCTCAAGAGCAGTTTTTTCTGATTTTTCCCCATGAAAGGATATGCCTTGGTCTAATGTGTACAACTTCCCCACCTGCTACCTGCTGGAATGGACGCCACCTAGTGACAAAATGTGGTAAACCTGTCTATGAGAGCAGTGTGTGGTTTCTAAGGCTACCAAGAGCAGAGAACAGGTCTGCAGGCTTTGTCTGCAGGAAGAACAGATGGAGAGAGACAAGCCCAAATGTCACTACCCTTTCACATCAGGACGTCCCCAGGGTTGCTCCACACATAATGAAGCGTCTGTAATCTTCTGAGGCCACACAGACTCTTCTGGTTCTCCATTCCTTCCTGGCTTCAGGCTTATTGAATTTTTATGTAAATTTTTACTTTTCCTGGCATTTCTAATTGCTTTTTCTTTCCCCATCCTAAAAACATTTGGATTAGTTTTTGTTTTATTCCTCAGATTTAAGTAAAGGACAAGTTTCTTGGGAGGCTCTATACTTCTTCCCAATCCTACTCTAGACACGTCCACCAAGGGACAGGACCTAGCTTTCCCCTCCCACGGGCTTAAGGGTCTTCAAGCCACTGCCCCTACAGTTATTATACATTCAGTGGGGATGTGAGTGATGGTCCTAGGGCTCTGAGTCCCCTGGATGATGGGGATTTCTGTAGCCCACTCTGCACAATGCACAGGCTTTGAGGAAAACTGCCTGCATCTTGCTTGAGTCCCTGAGCTAAACAACAGTCCTTTGCCATCTCCCCTAGGGCAGGGCAAGAAACAGGCCCAGGAATTCCCCCATGTTTCTATATTTCTTGTATGTTTCTCCTTATATGCAGATCCTAACTTCTAATGCTTAGATAGGCAAATAGAGGTTTATGACACTGGTATGGACTATGAAATGACCACGAGAGGGGAACAAGGAAGTTAGGAACATGGAGGAAGAGAACAAAAGGCCACATGTGCCATAGGAGTCGAGGACAAGTGACCGGGGGTGGAAGGGCAGGCGGAGGGTGGATGGGAAAGACTGTAGAAAAAGAAACAACAAAAGCAAATTTTGTTTGAAAAATGTCATAAAGAAATCTAATTATTTGTAAGCTAATATATATTTTAGAAAGGATTGTATGCTTCTAAATCCAATACCAAGGGCCCTCCTCTGTTCCTAAAGTAAGAGCAGTGTGGACCATCCTGACAAGCCACCTAATAGTCTTGGACTTCAGTCAAAAAACCAGTGTCCTCTATAATTGTCAAAGGAAGCAACCATCAAGAGGTAAAACAGAAAAACTACTTGTGATACAATAAACACAAGGGAATATTACTCTGCCTTGCCAAAAGTCACGAGTTTTGACATATACAACATGATAAAGTTTCAGGATGTTATGCTATGTGAACTAAGCCAGACACATAAGGACGTATACATACCGCAGGATTACATTTCTATTTGGCTTTTCATAGAATTCTGAGACAGTAAGGATGGTTAGAGGCTGCCGGGAGCTGGGAGGAGAGGGAATAGAAAGTTGTTTAGTGGTGACAGAGCTTCGATTTTTGGATTTTGCAAACTGAGGTGAGTTCTGCAAATGGAGAAGGTTTCACAACAATGTGACCATTCTTACTGCCACCAAACTGTACACTTCATGGTTAAGGCAGTAATATTTGTTATGCGTATTTATTACCAATTTAGAAAATGGTTGCTCTCTGTACCCACTCATCCTAGGGAAGACAGAAAGTCCCACTCTGAAATTCACAGGAGGATCTCAGGCCACAGTACTTACACAAATGCTACATGCTAGAATATACTCAGGTTCCCCAGGGGACCATGAACAAGCTGAGTCGGGATGCCAGATGGCATGGCAGGGCTGGGGGATGGAGACCATGATCCGGATGAGAGGAGGGGGTCCTTGTTCATGCTGGCACTAGGAGCTTCATTCTGCCATGGACAGGGAGAGGCAGAAGCGGTCACTGACCCTCCTCCCCATCTGCCTGGCCCTTGCCTTCTCCCTCACAGCCATGGGCAGCAGCCATTGGTGTGAGGGGTTCCGAAAGATGACAAAACCACTGTGCCAGGACCTCCTGGGGGGATTGAACTGCATTAACTTTAGCCAAGCCAGCAGCAGCAATGGAAGAAGACACGATGATAGCCAGGCTGTCCAGTACATCTGGGAGACGGGGGATGATAAGTTTGTCCTCCGCAGGTTCCATGCAGGGCTTTGGCAGTCCTGTGAAGAAAGCCTCAGCAGCACAGGTGAGTGCAGTCTTTGTGTTCCCAGGCCAACCCATACAGGACAGGAGGGCCTTGAGAAGGGGCTCCAGAGCCAGATGGCCTGGGGCTGAATCTTGGGTCTGCTGTGGACCTTAGCAAGTCCTCTACCTCTGAGTCTCAATTTTCTTATCTATAAAATGGGAACTATGAGGGTGCTTAACTCCTAGAGATAGCATACAGATGAAGTGATAGCATACATGGATAGTGTCTGCAACAGTGCCTGATACACTGCTTATTAGGCACAAATGTTCACTCACTTTCCACTGTCTGTCAATTTCTCAAGAATCAAAGGTGGTCCCTCCCTACCTCTAAGCTGCATCCCAGAGGTTTATTTCTCACTTTAAAACCTGTAGTTGTTACTGGACATGAGCTCTAACACCATAGCCTTCGCTGGCCTAAAATGTAGACCAGGCTGGCCTCAAACTCGGAGAGATAAATCTGTGTGTGTGTGTGTGTGTGTGTGTGTGTGTGTGTGTGTGTGTCCTTCTTAGAGTTACAGGCAGTTGTGAGACATCTGACTTGTTTAGAAACTAAACCCAGGTCCTCTCTGCAAGAGCAGCAAGCGCTCTTCAGTACTGACCCATCAAAAAAGAAAAAACAAAACAAAACAAAATGCTAGAGAGATGGCTCAGCCTTTATAGGCTAGGCTCACAGCCAAACAATAAAAGAACAAAACAAAAACAGCAGCACCATTATGCCACCTACAAGATCTATCACAATCAAGGCCCATAACAAGTTTAACCTTTATCTCAGGCAACAGTCTTGCACAGTAGATCATTCCCTCTCCTCAGAAGCAGGAGATGGAGCCTCAGAGATCTGCACAGCTGGCAAGCTTTCCTTCCTGTTATTCAGACTCATTAACACCTTCTGAACTTTATTGATTGAAGGTGGAGGGTTAATAAGTAAATGGTGAAGGAGGAAGGAAGAGAAGATGGACAGGATGGTTAGTAATAGACATGGTTTTTAGAAAGCGTTTTTTGTTTTTTGTTTTTTTTTTTTTTTTAGCTCACAAAGAACAGGAGGATGAAGAGTGTCAACCCCTGATGTTAGACAGGCTGGCTGAAGCACATGCTCAGGGTTTAGGTGTTCTCCTCTGCTTTCAAAGCAAAGGTCCCAAGTGAAAAAGGGGGGCATTCATAACAGTTCCTACTTATTTTCTGACCTCCAAATTACTGCATTTCTTGTATAGATGTTTATGTTAGCGTCTTGTGGCATTTAAAAAATTATACTTGCAACTTAAGTAGATTGCAACGGTAAACAGTACCCTGAGATAGAACACAACCACCTCCAACCCCACCCAACTGGCTAACAAATGAATCCCCCACCTTAACCTCAGGATAAGTGGTCTTTGCTCTGTTTGATGCAGACACAGTAGTACCCGGTGCTAAGACTATCAAAGTCCTCCCAAGTCCTCTTTTCTCAGAAGTACTATCATATAAAGCCCACTCTCTCAGACACCACCCTCCACCCCCAACACACACACATAGTTACATTTAGTTTGTGATTCATACTGCATCCCCTGGAACAACCAAGATAGTCCCGTATTTTTGCTTTGGGAACTGTAGGCCCCACATCAATAAGCAAATGACTTAAGAGCTTCTATTTCCAAGTTTGTTTCCTCCACCTGAGGATGGCCTCATCTGTCTTCACAGCTTTGTATAATGGCATGGATCAGAATCACCCTGGAGTGTAAATACCAAGGCACCCAACCCAGAGGCTCTAACTCAATCAATCTGGGCTGGAGTCTAGAAACCTGTTCATGTTTGGCTGGTTGAGTAGGATTTTTGTTGTTTATGTTGTTTTACGTTTTGTTTTGTTTTGAATTTAGCTAAGGTGATATTTATTCATGGACAAGAGTCACACATTTCAAACCCTTATAAGTAAAAACCAACATTCTCTGTCTCTTCCTTCAAGAAAACTGTTTCTATATGAAGAACAAGCATGAGTATGTTCATTTTAGACATTAGACTTGGTGTTCTAATAAATAAAATTTATCATTCTCCAGGAAGCTACCCCACATAATATCTACTATCTATCTTCCTGGTAAAGTAATGTCACTGTTTCATTTTAGTCAATAAGCTGATAGTTTTGACTCGATGTTGCTCATTCTAGCAACAGGAAGGACATTCTGATTACAATTATTGTTCGTACAGATTTTTTTGTTTCCCTGGATTTTCTAACTGCTGCTTTTTTCCCACCCTCAAAACATTAACATTTCTCTTGCACTCATCTTCACTCTCTCTGGAGTATCTATATTTCTAACTTGTCTCCCTGGTGACTATGACACACACCACAGCAAGAGGAACACACCCCAGGACACAGAAAAGCCTTCTGGATGAAAGGCGGCTCGAAGGTCATAAAGCATATTCACCAGCAAGTGTTTTCGAGCTTGGCACAGGGCTAGGGGAACTGACGGAGAGGGATCTACAGTGCTGAAAGGTTAGAAGATACTGGAACATGTTAAGATAAAGTAAGATGAGGAAGAGTGTGATAATGGTTAATATGGAGGCTTGTTCATGATGAGAGTGAAGGATTTGCTACTTAGGTATAGACAGGGCTTCATAATGGAGACAGCCATGGTACCAAACCACCACATCTTTTAGTTTTTGCACGTGTGTGCTTATATGTGCATGTTAGGTGGGGAAGTATATATGTATATGGAGACCACAACCTCAGGTGTCATCCCTGGGAACAATACCAGCTTTGGGACAGGTTCTTTCATTGACCCTGATCTCACTAATTAAGTAAGAATGGCTGGCCAGCAATCCACCCCTGGATTCTCCCATCTCCTCCCTCTCACTTCCCAGCAGTGGGATTTCAAGCTGACCCCACCACGCCCAGCATTTTCACTTGGGTTCTGAGGATTAAACTCAGACCCTTATGTTTTTGAGGCGAGAAGTTTTATCAACCTAACTGTCCTCTCCAAGCCCCGTATCGGAGATTTTATAGATGGAGAGCAGGGGTCAGAGTGGCGGTCAGAAATGAATGAGTGAGGTCTGAGGTGGCCAAGCCAGGCATTTCCACTAGAACATGGACAAGAAACAGGAGCAAGCCTCAGTACAGACCAGAGCTCACATGGCCATCATGTCACTGGGGCAGCTGTCCCTTCCTTAGACTAGGGGAACAGCCTAAGTGGAGAAACTTAGGAGATTGCATTGGCATTGGCATCCTACTTGTGATGGAGGAGGAGGGCCTTCAATGTGAGATGACCCAGGAGAGTTGTTCTTCTCATAGCTTTCTCTGTGAGAAAACTGGCTAGACTTAGGCAAGAGAGGAACTAGACTCCAGGGAGGTCCAAAAGCGTGGATCATCCGGCCATCTGCATGCCCTGTAGTGTGTGTCCTTTAGTCACAGCAACACTAGGCTGGTATTGGTGTAAATTATTCCTTAGATAAAAAGTCGTTAGCCAGTGTGTGTGTGTGTGTGTGTGTGTGTGTGTGTGTGTGTCTTGAGGGAAGGTCCTCATCCTAAAATGGGCTCTGAGAGCAACAATAAGGGACTGTATGAGGCTCTTTTAATTCCTTCTTCTAGGGGAAACCCCCCTCGGTATACCTGCCAACCCAGACAGTACACACACACACACATACACACCCCACTTTCACTTGGATGGCAATACTAGAGGGCCTTTCCAACATCATCTGGGACACACACTGAATTTTAAGGAAGACATGTTCTTGGCGACTCACACACAATTGTGAGTAGAAATTAAGGGTGTGTTTCTTGGTCCCTTCACAACTTTGTGCACCTCTGTTCTTGAGTTCAGGATGGGAAGAGCAATCAACCAGGTCCCCACTGGATGGTCCTAAACTCAGTCCACAGAGGTGTTCTCTGCAGAAGATAAACTAAGAAGACTTTAAATGCTCAGACAAGACTGGAAATTATTGTATATTTATTTTCTTTTTGGAAGCTCGCAATGTCCATTAGCATGTAAAAAAAAATTTCTGGGAAGTTCAACAATAAAAAAAAAATTGATTAAAACATCCCAGTGTTTCCTCAAAGAAGTTTGTATATTTGCTTCTATTTATATTATTTATGTGAAAATTATAGTAAGAAGTTGCTATGGAAGTGCATGTGCCCCACTGAAGATTGTGGAGCTAGAGACTGATGAACTTGGACCCACACTCTTCACTCTGACTTTTGCTGTTACTCCACAATCTAATAAGTACTATGAATGCCTTTTGCCCATCACCTAAAATGCCTCTACTTACATTTCCCATATGCCTTGGTAGGGTTTCTAAATATTACCATATTGCCATTGTTTTATTACAATAGAAAGAAGACATCTTTTCCCAAAAAAATTTCACCATCTGAAGACACATAATCACCTCTGTGTTTTGCAGGATGTACCAAAAAAAAGAAGTTTAGTGTTCAGTTTTGACTTGATAGGAATTTATTAATAACAGACAACAGAGAGTAAGTCAAGGCTTGGTAGGCCAGTTGTAGAGGCCCACACCTTTAATCCTAGCACTCAGGAGACATTCAGACAGCAGCAGGTGGTTCTCTAGGAGTTTGAAGCCAGTCTGGTCTACAGAATGAGTTCTAGGATAGACAAGTATATATAGAAAAATTCTATCTTGAAAAACAAACAAGCCAGACATTAGAAGTTTCAAATATAAATAGCACACAGAACATGGTACCAGAAGTGGATGAAGAAGTTGGGATTGCCAGTGACCTTGAACTTCATGCCTTGACCAAAGGATCATTCTTTAGAGTTCAGCTCAACATTGAGGTCAGGTCTTCTTGGGACCTCAATACAGACAGATCCTTTGTTTGTTTGAAGAAAGACATTTGGAGTTTTCTATCTCCTAATTTAAAAAAAGAACTGTTTATAACTTTACACAGGCCCACAAAGCCACGTTTGCAGTGAAGTATAGAACATACCGCCAATCACTTACTACATGAGCTAACATCACAAGCACCTGAGGGGCTCAGGGCATGAGAAAGTGTAAGAACAGAGAAGAATGGGAAGCGCTATAAATAATGGAGAGGGGTGAGTATGGAATGGGCTCTATACAAGAACAATAAGGACTATGGTCCCAAGAAGATGGTCCTAACCAAGTGCAGGCAAGGACTTAGGGGTGGGCCAACACCCCAGTTTTATAACGTGTGACCTGACTGAGAAAAGTTTTCCTATCCGAACCAGCTCATCTTCCTGCCAGTGGGCCCTTTGGTGCTTTGAAAAGTGACTCTACACCTCTCTATCCACATTCTAAAATAAAGGTTTGCAATGGAAGCTTCTGGTAGAGGCAAGGCTCACATGTTCTTTTGCTTAGGCATATCTCTGAATCAATGATATGTCCTTGAATAGACACTGAGCTGTTCTAATGAACTCAGAGTACCCAGACTGGGACATGTAGGTAGCCCTTGTGCCTAGATTCAAGTGCAGAATGGCAAAGTTGAGTGTCCAGGGCCTGTATGCATTCTGCTACAGCTAGTTTGCCATGTCTCTTGGCTGACCAAGCCCTGCCAAGCGATGTAACACCCGCCTCTCTGGCTTCATGGGATTTGTGAAGATTTTTCTTCTTAATCCTGCTGGCTTTGTTCAGAAGGAACACCATTTCTGAGGATTCACATTAATCAAGGGTCACTCGGGTCTAGTTCTCTGGGCCCAGCTAAATTTGCCCTTCTAAGCTATTGGGAATTCTCTTAATCTGTTCAGCTGGCCTTCTGGTGCTCTGTGCTGTGCTCCTGCCTGACTCCTGGATTTCCCTGCCCCTGCCCCTGCTCCTGCCTGATTCCTGGATTCCCCTGCCCCTGCCCTGCTCCTGGATTCCCCTGCCCTGCCCC
>PVIH01019163.1:22951-36427 GCA_004025045.1 Sigmodon hispidus | reverse complement strand
TGAATCCACCTTCTCTTCTGTCTCCAAGAAGGGGTCTCCCGTCGGTGCGAAGGTGTTTCGATTCCCGGGTTTCAAGCACCAGTTGTCCCGCGCCCTGTCTTCGCCTGCGAAGAAGAACGCAGTACGCAGTTTGGATCCTTCTGCAGCAAGTTTATTCTTTACAAAATGGGAAGAAGACCCCGACCCCTTGCCAGGAGCCTGCTTTTATACTGCCAAGCCCTAGCCTCTTACGTCTCCCCTTCTGATTGGTTGCAGACTCTCGCCTGACATGACGCAGGGTCAGAGGGCTTGGCTCACAGAGTGGAAACTTACCGGGGGACGCGCCTTGGTACCGGAAACCGGCACCGTCTTTCCTGCTTGACCGGGCTCCCGGCTCCCTACAAACTATCATTCACTCCCTCATCAATATTTAGAGATCTCTGCCAGGATGCACACTAAGCTCATTGCAAAACCTTGTTCTCCCTTCTATTTTGACGAGGAATCTAACTCATCAAGAATATGGTTATTTTCATAGATTATATAATGATAGATACAGAGGAATATTTTTAATGTATGTCTCTATTAGGGGATCTTCAATTCAACAATGGATTTCCTTTGAATTCTATAGATTTTCCCTTTATTTTTACTTCTCATATGCTTCTCCTCCTCCTCCTCCTCTTTTCCCTCTTCTTTTTTCCTCCTTTCCTTAGACAAGGTCTTAATTCTAAGTATTCCTAGTCAGGCTGGAACTCACAGAGATAAGCCCTCCTCTGTTCCCACTTTCTATAAAGTCAGTTTGCACAATATTCAGTCAGCTATTTCATCTAATAGCTCTGTTGTGTCTGTAAGAAGCTGTTTCCTGGGGTTTAGTCACCACCTCTGGCTCTTACAATCTTTCTACCTCCTCTTTTGCAAGGAGAGATTTTAGAGTCTTAGTCTCCTAGTGGCTAGCGGTTATTACCCTGGGCAGATTGACATTCCTCCCTGAATTCTAGTTTCTCATTTCCAGAACTTTAAAACTGTGGGACATCGTCTTCCCTACCTTCTTTCCATATTCTTTCATTATTCAAAGACAACCTCACTCTAATTTTCAGGGTGGCCTTGAATTAATAAAGTTGCTTCTTCCAATGTTCACATTACCAGTATTGCAGGCATGTACCACTGTACTTGGCTCGAAAACCAGTATGATTTTTTTTTCAAATCTATAAAATACTTCATTTAAGATAAACATCAGAGCAATTCTTTTATCATCTCTTTATAAATATGAACAAGTTGTCATTTTTGTGTACTTACCTTCATTAAGAAATACATGGTGGACAACACCTTTAATCCTAGCACTTGGGAGGCAGAGGCAGGCACATCTCTGTGAGTTCTACAGAGTGAGATCTAAGACAGGCTCCAAAGCTACACAGAGAAACCCAATTTCAAACTCCACCTCCCTATACTAACAAAAAGAAAAGAAAACAAGTGCTTGATGTTTTTATGGGACTCCTAGCAATGGAAGCAAGTGTGTTTCTCACTCTTTTGCCTGCTCTTGGGACTTCATTCCACCTGTTGGATTACCTTGTCCAGTTTCAAAATGGGAGATTTTGCTATGTTTAATTGGATCTTGCTTTGTCATGTTTTGGAGGCCTGTTCTTTCTGAAAACAAATGGAAAGAGGCTATAACTGGGAAAAGGGAGATAAGGAGGAACCAGGAGGAATGTGAGGGGGACTGTAGTTGGGATACATTGCATGAGGGAAAAATATATTTTCAATATAAAAATGCCTTTGTCACTTGACAACTATCAGTGTTTCTATGACTTATAATTGAGCTTGATTATCAAATAGTATTATGAATGATTTCTAATTAAACACATAGATTTCAATTTGAAAATACAACCCAGTCTCTGATGCACATGTCAGGTAGTATCTCTGAGATCTATGATTTAGGAATTTCTTTTTTGTTCTTTGTCAAAACATACGCCTCAGTACATTAAACATGATTTAGAGTTATGCAGGTTTTACAATTTTACATCATTTGATCACTATCTGTAATGAAATGTACTGTAATTTAAGCCAGGAGACATCCATTAATCTTTAAAACAATGACTAGTGACTTCTAATAAAAATGTGTTACATGAAAATCATGGCTTAACTGTACTTCCAATATTCTCCAACACATCAATTCTTCTATTCTCCTATATGCACCTCTTGTAAAACCAACATGCCAATTACTCTTCTTTAGCTGGTCCACAAGACTGGTGGTACAATTTCTACTGTGTTCTTTTAGTGATGATCTTGTAACTTTATTTTTTAATTTAACTTTTTAATTGATTCTTTGGGAAATTCACATCATGCACCCAATTCTGCTCACTTCCTGGTGCCACCTACTTCACTCCTACATTACACTACACACACACACACACACACACACACACACACACACACACATACACACACACACACACACACACAACAAAACAAAACAAAACAAAGCTTCTGGCTATACTGTAGAAGGGTTGTTTAGCAGAAATTTGTGGTGGCCATAGTGCATCTGTGGACATTAGCTGTGACCTACTGTGCTTTCTTTATCTGTAGCTGAGCCTAACCTGGCTTGAGGAGGTTTAGATTATAGTTTTTATGTTTCATGTATTTTAGAGAAAAAAGAAGTTTTATTACTGTATTGGTTTTTTATCTATTCTAAATGTTTTGTTTTATTATGTAAAGTTTAATATTGACTTTCAAAAAACAATTAAAAATGTTTAATTATATATGGTTAGTAGTTATAGTCAATTTATTTCTAGGGATAAAAAGTAATATGATAAATATAAAATGATAAAGGGGTAGATTATTGAATCTTCTTTGATCTAAAAAATCAACTATTATTCTCAAAATACTTTACATTGACATGGATTATGGTTTATTGATACAAATTTAATGTTTAATTTTGTTATACTGTATGTATATTTTTATTCTTGTATAAAGTACTGTTTATGCAATTCATTTAAAATTGTAATGTCTCATGAAGAAATACAGATTAATAGTCACCTATGATAATCAAATGTATAATCATGTTAGTTAGATTTTTAGATGCACAATGTTATATTTCAATTAGATAGGTAATCTTCAAAATCTTCAAAGACCTACAGAAATAGCATTTAAAATATTTTAAGAAATTAGAGATTTCTGGACAGTGAGACATGTCTGCTTCTGGCACTACCAATCTACTTCAAAAGATGATGAGCATTGGAAGAAACTTTGTACTTTGTATTAAAGTTAAACACTGAGCAAACAACAGTTCTTGCCTCTACTGCTTGACAATATGCTATATAATCTGGACAAGCACTATCCATAGGAAAATGACCACTGAACACTGCCAAAATAAGCCAAAATGGTCCTTCATGTTCTTGCTTTGCAGAGAAAACTGCCTGACATTCTAAAGGACACACAGAAAAGTAACAAACCTTGACAAAGTAAGCAGAACAGTCCTTCAAATTTCCTGCATCACTAAAAATTTGCTAGAGACTCTAGGCCTATAGGCTGAAGATGAATAACCCAATGTTACAAAAAACTTTGGGTGACTGTTTAGGCAGCCAGATGTCTCTGTCTTGGATGGTGCTTACAATGTACTACCTGTTTACTCAGATATTATTATATCCTTTTGTGGTCTTTGATGGAGTTGAAGACTAGATAGTTATAATTGAAGTTTTCTTTAGCTATAATAAAGGTAAATTGATATAAAATTTTAGCCTCACAAAATAAAATAGATAGTAGAATATTTTCTTTAATTTTGTTAAATACAAATAAGACTAGATATTATAACTGTTATTCTTGTTTGATAGCTGTTTTTGTTATATGTAATTTTACTATTTTAAAATAAAATCCTACCTTGTTGATTAGACAAAAATGGCAATGTAATCTGGGATATCTTTCAGTATATTGTGAATATACTTTATGAATATACTTCATTTGCTAATAGAAAAGCTATTTGGGCCTATGACAGGTCAGGTTAGAGGCAGGCAGAAAATCCAGCCAGATCTAAAGTAAAAGGGCAGAGTCAGGAGCAGCTGCAAGCTGCTGCCCAGAAAGCAAGATGAAATGGGACACACTTAAAGTCATGGAGCCACTTGGAAATAAAATAGATTAATAGAAATGAAGTGAGTTATAAGAACTAGTTGGTAATGAGCCTGAGCCATAGGCCAAACAGTTTATAATTAATATTAGCCTCTGAGTAATTATTTTATAGGATGCTGAGGGTTCACACGTGGGAAATACTGCTCTAGACCACAGCGAAGACAGGTTATAAAGCTCTAGACCACAGGTAGGTCCACATTGTGGGTCTTGGTGTCAGCTGAGCTGGTCAGACCAGCTATTAGCACCATCTGCCTAGGAGTGGGGACAGAATCAGCTCCCCTACATGCATACCTTCTCTGCTCATTCTGGTCTGTTGTGAGGTGTGAGGCTATCTCTCCTAAGAACAATGCCAGCTTTCTTGCTGTCATGTACAATAAGAGGCAAGGCCAGCTTTTGAGGGGCTAGTGAAGGGTGGGCTGGCTTACCATGGCCCTCTGATTTCATCTTGCATGGCTTCTAAGTCCCTCTGACACAGGCAGTAGACATTAACACCAACCCAGCTGCAGCTGAACCACGGAACAAGAGATGGCTCTTGATGGCAGATTAAGTCCAGACAACATCCTGGTTCTGGGTGAGAAAAATATCTACTCATTGGGATAGTTCTGTTGGTTGCATGGCTGATGGACACCACTGGCAGTCCCAACACTGGACTTCTATGTGATTTTTATGGCAATACTAAACAATGACTTCAGCACAGACCCCTGCATAGGTAGAAGTACCATAGACCCAGACATGGTCCTTGGCAGCAGCTGGATCTGGAAGTCATCAGTGCCCCAAGGGGTAGAGCATGCCACTCAGAGCAGTACATGTCCTGGCAGCAGTATGACCCTCAGATACAAAAATAGTCCCCAGTCTCAGGTGTCTGCATGGCCTTTGGTAGTAACGGGAGCCTCCAATATCAGCATAGACTCTAACTATGGTGGAAAGTTCTCTGTATGCTGTAAATAAAAGACTGTTTGGCCTATGTAGAGCACTGTAGAAGTGGGTGGAGAATCAGAGGACAGACAGGTAGAAGGAGGGTGGAGTTAGTCTCCATCCAACCCTCGAAGAAGAATCATGTAAGGAACACAGGTGAGCTGCGGGCCGAGCCACGTGGCAGACAGATTAATGGAAATTGGTTGAATTAAGATGAAAGAGCTAGCTAGTAATGTGCTTGAGACATGGACCAACCAGTATAAAGTTAATATAAGTGTCTGATTCATTTCTTTAGGGGACAAAGCTGCTGTGGGCCAGGTCCAAACCTCCAGGCCCAAACGGGCCAGGAAAACTTTCTACAACAGATGGCATCCCTGGATGGGCCAAACACCTGCAGAAAGCCTGAGAAAGTTTAAAAAGCTTAAAAAGCATTCTAGATCACTGAAACAGAGCCAAAAGCAGCTTTCTGAATTGCATATCTGAATTGATTTATGGTACAGAGACAGCGTGGTGTTCAGGTGGGAATTTAAAAATGATGCCTTTGTGGCACATAGCTTAAACTCATAGGTTTCATGGAAGGCTTGGCATAAGTATGATTGATTTAAGGTTTCTGCTTATATTAAACAGAAAGGAAACAGAGTTAAAAACAGTTTTTCTGATAGCATTTCCTGAGTCCTCTCTGGTTGCCAGCAGTGGCAGAGATGCAGCGGGTACCTCCACCATATTGAAAAGCCGCCAAAGGGGCAGAGTCATCAATTAAAGTGATACCAACATTTTAAAAGCTCTTTGGGTTAGAAAATGATTAAGAATTCTCAATAAAACAGATTTAGACTCACAAAACCTCTAAACGGGGTACAATGTATGTAAAATACACATAGACTTCAGAGAGAGAAGAAAAAAAAAGGGTAAAGAAAGCCCTTTAAGAAAAAGAAATAGGAAATAAAGATAAAAAGGCCATATGAAAATGGCAGATAAACAGAGAGTCTGGATTATGTTTATTGTGCTTTCTTTTAATTTTTTAACTTTTAATGAGCTAACGGCAGAAAGATGGTTGATTGCTAAGGCTGCTAAGTTGGACAAACATATATATTTTAAAGATATCTTGACTTTAAAATCCATTTATAAGAATATGTGGCTTGATAAAAGAGAATATCAAAACCTGTGGATTGGTTCTAGGCAAATATGGTTTCATTTGCCAAGGCCACCTGAACATTCTCAGCTTCCAAGAAGCCAGTTGAGATGATCCAGCTTCAAGACCCCATAAGATCAACAATGTCCTTTGACAGCAGGAAGCAGTAAAAGAAAGAAAGCTATGTCCAATTTCCCCAAAATATTACTTATTAATGTTTGTTTTCATTACAAATGGTTAATGGTCATAGTCAATCTCTTTTAAAAAAAAAAGAAAAGGGGGGAGAAGAATATATAGGTATGATTAGAAAAGATAAGTGGTTTTGATTTATTGATATAAACTTAAGGTCAATTTTGTTATGCTGTATGTATTTTTCTACTCTTGATTATGGTATGATGCTGATGTAACTCATATAAAATTGTAATGTGTAATTGAGAAGTGCAAATTAATAGTCATCTATGATAACCAAACTTATAGTCATGTTAGTTAGGTTTTTGTAGGTATGGAAAGATATATTTCAATTAAATAGGTAGTCTTCAAACACTTCAAAAACATGCAGAATATGGCATTTAAATTATTTTAAGAACTTAGACTTTTCTGGACAGTGAGACAGGTCTGCTCCTGGCAGCACCAATGTATTTCAGGAAAATGATGGGCATTGAAGAAACTTCATGTGGAATTTATTTTGTGGCAACAGTTAGCCACTGGACAAGAAACTGTTCTGGTATTGACTGCTTGATAGTATGCTGTATAAACTGGACATGCAGGTTCCATAGGAAAGTGACCTCTGAACTTTGGCAGAACAAGCTGAGATGGTCCTTCAGGTTCCTGCTTTGCAGAAAAAAAATGCCAAGCATCCTTCTGGACACAAGGAGAAGTGAATGACAGACTGTGCCAGATTTCCTGTATCATTGAAAGGTATGCCAGAGACTTTGGGCCTTTAGGCTGAAGATGATGCCCCAATGTTACAAAGGAACTTTGGATGACTGTCCAGGCAGACAGGTGTCATCTCTGTCATTTTCTAGACTTTGAAAGTTGCTTGCACTTCCTGTTTTTTGCATAATATTATATCCTTCTATGGTCTTTGATGGGGTTGAAGGTTTAATAATTATAGGTATAGATCTTTTTAGTTTAAAAGGTATATAGATATGAAACTTTAGACTCATTTCTTACGGGACAAAAGCCACTGCAGACAGGTCCAAAACTCTGTGTCTGAAACTACAGGCCCAAATGGGCCCAGGATACCTTCTACAACATCTAACTGCAATAGTGTCATGAACCCAGATATGGCCCTCAGCTGCTGCTCTGGCCTGGATGTCACCATGGCATTGAATAACAGCATAGGTCACACAAATCTGCATACATCCTAGCCCTTGAGCATCAACATGGATTAAGGTGGCTGCTCTGACCCTGAGCATCCCTGTGGCCCTCCATGGCAATAGGAGCCACCTACATCAATCTAGATCCTGGCTGCTATTGGGACACAGACCCAAACATGGGCCTTAGCAGCAGCCTGGATCCAGATGACATTATGGTTCTGAGAGGCAGCACAGGCCACTCAGATCTGTATGGCTCTTACTATGTTATGACTCTCAGACTCCAACCAAGCTACAGACTTCAGCTCAGATCAGGCCCTAGTGGCAACATGGACCACAGACTTCAACACAGACCCCTTATCAGCAGCTGGGCTTCAGACCTAGACTTGTCCCCAGGCAGCAGCTCAACCTGGTGGACATCCTAGCTTTCAGTGGTAGCCCTGGTCACTCAGATAAAGAGGGCATTGGCAGCAGCATGGCCCCTAGACACCAACAAGACCACAGATTGTAGCCCACACTCCAGGCTTCATGTGGCCCTTGGTGGCAACATGGGCTACAGACATCAACATAGAACTTGACTACTGTAGGACTATGGATTCAAGATATAGTCTTCGACAGCAGCCTGGATCTGGTTGTCACCATGGCCTCAGGTGACAGCAAAGGCCTCACAGATTGGCAGGGCCTTAGAAGGTGACCGAGACCACTGGTATAAGCATGGAACTCTATAGTAAGAGGAGACATGGACATCAACACAGACCCTAACTACTATAGGATCAGGGACAGAAACATGGCACTTGGCAGCAGTTCAGTCCAGACATCACAATCACCCCAGGCAGAAAGCAGACCTCCTGCCTCTGTCTATTTCTCATTACTTTCATCAGGGCCCAGGTAACAAGCAGGTCTCCAGCATTAGCTCACTCCTCTCCATTTTCTTTCTGTTTTTTCCACATTGCATTAACCATTCAGCTTCTCTTTCTTTCCCATATATTTGCTTATCATATTGAGGCACCCTGGTCCAGCCCTACAAGGGCTCATGGATGTCTTTTCACTAGCCAGAGCCTTGAGGACCCTGTCTGGCTAGTTGATAATTCAGTAACTTAATAGAAAAGAGCTTAGCAATTTCAGGCATATATTCCATTTATGCAACCCTTAATAACAAGGAACTCTCTACAAAACGAGAACATATCATGCCACTACAGCCAAGTTTTCTTGCCTGTATTTTGAGTTTAAATCCACATTAAATTTACCACATCTCTCTAAAATTTGGCCTAACTTCTTGACTTCCCTTCTTTTTTATTGTTTCCTGTCTTCTAGTTTTCTAGTCGTACTCATTCTTGAACAAGCTGTTCCTATTTTTTTTATATATGATTGTTCTGATGCATAGGGATTTTCCTATCTATTTGTTTTCATTTGTTCTTTTAAAAATACATACATATATACATACATAGAAAGATTATAATATATACATATATATAAAATTATGAGGGCTTTTGTGGAGTCATGGGTCATCAGATCAACTTAGAACTTGGCTATGTTTGAGCCATAGACCCAGATATGGTCCTTGACAGGAGCTTAGGTCGGGTTGTCACCAACACTCCATATATTATAATATGTATTAAATATATAATTATTATATAATATATTATAAAGTATGTAATAATACATCATATACTATATAATATGATATGATATAATAATAGTATATTATATAATATGTAATAAATACATTCTAATTTCTAATTCCAGTATGTGGATATATCTTTAATTTATTCATTTGACCTTTTCCAATTTTTCCTTCCAGTATCTGTTCTGCTAACACCAGTCTCAACCTAAAGTACTTATATCCTGCACATTTTTCTTCTTATTATAAATATCACATCACTTTTCTTCAGTTTCTAAGCCTATATAACGGCCAGCAATGATTGTCAACTAGAACCAAGGGTGCAAGCTTTTAAGCACACTTGTGTAGAATTGACACTAGCCTATGAGAATGTCTGCAAGGTATTCTCTTGGTTACATTAAACAAAGTGGAAAGAGCCCACTCAATTGTGGGCAGGATCATTGCCTGGTTGAGAGACCTTGGACTGTGAGAAAGGAAGAGGGCAAGGGAGCTCAAGCATGTCTTAATTCACACTCTCTGTGTTAGTATTTGGCAAGTGGTAGGATGGAACACACTGACATGCTGCCAGTAAGCCATGTTGAGTTTATTGAGGTCTGGATATCCAGGGAGCAGGTGAGGGAGGGGAGGAAGGAAAGAGAGAGAAAAAAGAGAGAGGGAGGGAAAAGGGAGCAAAGAAAGAGAATGTCTGCCACGTGTTGTGTCTCTTTAAAGGAAAAGGTGACCATGTAGACACGCCCCATGACATGGCATTCCCCATCATAGTGCATTCTGTGGGCAGGCGTGTGGCTGCAACAAGGTGACACTGGAATCGCGGCCACGCCCAGGAAGTAAGCTAGAGGGATGTTTACACACTAACACTCTTTCCTTGACTATGGATGTAATATGACCTACTGCTTTCATTCCTGCTGCCCTGACTTCTCTACAGTCATGGATTGAAACCCCTTATTTTCAGCCAAATAAATCCCTGCTCTGTCAAGCTGTTCCTATTGTGGTATTTTATTGCATCAAGAGCAAATGAAACTAAGACTCTTCCATAACCTTATTGCTCAAAAATAAAACCCATACTCTCTGAGCTACTACTCAAAACTCTATGCAGTCTGACTCAGATTGCTTTATAAAATTTAGTATGCTACTGATAATGGTCTCAGGTTTCCTTTTATTCCTCTTTGCTATTCTGCCTCTGTCCTTCTTTTATAAGCTCTTTAATTTGGGCATAGATCTGATTTTTCTATTTTCTAGAAGTCTTTCCTTTAAACTTTTGAACATTATGTTGGCCTTCCATGTGTAACATCATAGGCTCTTCCCAGTCTTTCATGTTGTATTTATACATCCCAGTACACAGCCTTGATAGGTATTTATATGTACACAATAATAACCCAAATAAAGCTAAACTTTATCAAACTACTGTATTTTCACAAATATTTATTAAGATAACACACATCTACTTGTTTATATGTTGCCTGCAGCTGTTTCTGTGCTGCAATAATAGTGTTGACAACTGCTATAGTATATGGTACCCAAATTCTAATTTATTTACTGTCTAGTTCTACAGGGAAAAGATTACTGACATGTGATAGAAAATATAAAAAGAAAGTGTGGAAAAAGAAAAAAAACTTTGTTTGGATGCCTGGAGAGATTCCAAAAGAGATTCCAATCTGGTCCATTGTTCCCATTCTGTCACTGACCTTACCTCACTGCCAGCAGGAGCTCCAGGTCTGCAAGGGAGAGGACATTTGGCTAAGTCATTTAAAGCAGGGATTTTATAAAATGTCCCTCAGAATTATGCCTGTTTAAAGGCACATAAACTGAGATACTATAAGTAACGTGGTTGACAGTTAGGACCTCCCAATCCTCACAAAAGCCACTGAGAAGATGCAGCTGTCAGTCAATCACTGCAAACAAATTTCTGTAGATAGGCAGAGAGTGAAGTCTATTCTAATGATAACATGAAATCTTCCCGTAGACTGTTGAAGACATCTGAACAGGAAAATTCTCCCTCTATATGCCAAAGGGGTACATCTAGCTGACTCATTTTGTTAAATGATAATAAAAGTAACTTAAAGAAAAAAATAATTCTGCTCCAGTAAAGAATTGAAATAGTACTTTGTACATAAGAACTTAAATAATTATATTTGGATTATTGTATAATAATTAGTTGATTATCTTCATGTACATATTTATACAGGTATCTAGTTAAGCATTTTCATTTTCAAATCTAAAATTCTGAAGGGTACATATATTTAAATTTGAATTCTGGGTGCGAATGAAATACATTACTTTGAGTTATTCTAGCCACATATAACTTTATATTCATGAATTAAACATTAAAGTTTACTTAGGAGCCACTATATTCTAAGCATGATGAAAATAGTATACAGTAAAGATATCCATGATAGAATGATGTAGTCTAAAGAGTTCTAGATTTCTTGCAGTTGGAACCTTGTTTACATCTGCCTTTGCAGACTGACTAAGCTTATTAATATCTTCGGAATACATCTTGTTTTTAAAAAGCAAGAATTGTGATGGTTTCCTTCATGAAGTTTTTATCTGAGTTACATATGATAGCTGATTTTGTCTGCCTGGCATTTGATGCTCTTTCTGCTAGGAGCTAGGAATGTCCTCTGACCATAGAGATGACGGCTAGACATAATAAGAGCCTATTACAAAGACCGTAACTTCCTATTGGTCCTAAGTTAGAAAACGAGGGTTGTTTCCAAGATATTTTACTGAGGTGAATGTTGCTTTGCCTGTTAAACAATAGAACAGAAAGAGGAAAAATCTAGGGATGCTGATAAAAATGTTCTGACAAGTATAGAATGCTTGCTTGTTTTAAGAGAGATTAAAAAAGGCTGTAACTCTGGACCTATCTAGTTTTTGAGGTATTTTAGAGCAGAGACATTGCAATATTTGCTAATGCCACATTACTTGGAGCTAGGATATTAATACAACATGAAATGAATACATGCAAATGACATATGCAATACATGCCAGTTACCTGCTTCAACCTCTTGGTAAAGTGAATTGAATGAGTCATTTGATGCTCATGCCCTTATCATACCCCTGGATGGTGTTTACAGTTACTGCACAAAAGAAAAAGAAATGAAAAAAGAAAAAGAAAAAAAAAGCCTTCTTTGCTTCTTTATTCCTAACAATGGAAACAGCATGTGATATACACTAGGTAAGTAGTAAATAAGAACACTCAATGTGAGACGGTTCATCTTGTTGCCAAGCCTGATGGTCTGGGTGCACAACCTGAGATTGGCATAATGGACAAAGAGAGATCATTTCAAGGGTTAGGGTTAGGGTTAGGGTTAGGGTTAGGGTTAGGGTTGGCTGTCTCCTAACCTCCACATGAGTAATATAGAACTAACATGCCCTCTTCTCAATCAACCAACCAACCAACCAGCCAACAAATCAATCAATCAATCAGTCTGCTGAATGAACAAATGTCTAATTAACCACCTATAATATCAATATTATAACACATCACTAAAGACATTTATTTATTTATTTATTTATTTATTTATTTATTTATTTATTTTTAAAAGAAGTCACACTTTCTAACCTTGTATATCCTAATTCAAGGTCCCTTCCCCCTCCCTGGGTCAGACTTTCTTCTCCACAACTCCTCATCCCCTCCCTGGGCAGACAGCAGACAGTCCCATGGTCCCACTGACCCAATATTGCTTAGTTCAATGTCCACTCCTGGCAGATCCAGCTTTCTCTCCCCCGTCAAGAGTGAGTCAAGTGTTCCTCTAAGGGGAGTGGGATCTAAGGAGTCAGTCCAGGGTGTTAGTGATCCCAAGCTGTTCAGTGGTTGTGGTTTGCAGCTTGGGCATGCTTGGATTTTTTCTTGTTTGTTTGTTTGTTTGTTTAGAGACTACTAATCAGTGAGTACATCCCCTGCTTATGTTTCTGAGTTTGTGATACCTCACTCAGGAGGATATTCTCTAAATCCATTCATTTGCCTGCAAATTTTAGGATATCATTTTTTCTTACTGCTGAGTAGTACTCCATTGTGTAGATGTACCATAGTTTGTTAATCCATTCTTCAGTTGAGGGACATCTAGGTTGTTTCCAGGTTCTTGCTATTACAAATAATGCTGCTATGAACATAGTTGAGCTAATACCTTTGGAGTGTGAATGTGCCTCTTTAGGGTATACACCCAGAAGTGGTATTGCTGGGTCCTTGGGTAGATTAATTCTCAATTTTCTGAGAAACTGCCATATTGCATTCCAAAGTGGCTGAACAAGCTTACACTCCCACCAACAATGGAGGAGTGTTCCCCTTGCTCCGCATCCTCTCCAACATAGGCTGTCATCTGTGCCTTTTATCTTAGCCAATCTAACAGGTGTTAGGTGGTATCTCAAAGTTGTTTTGATTTGCATTTCTCTGATGG
>PVIH01019163.1:8514-22851 GCA_004025045.1 Sigmodon hispidus | reverse complement strand
AGCTCTAGATTCTTGAGCTCTACCTACAGCACCTGGTCCCGAATCCGGAACCGGAACCCCCACTAAAGACTTTTAAGAAAACTAAAATATTAACTGAATTTTATAATAACTGCATATGAAAATATACACACATAAAAAAGGATAATTAAAGTGTTGTTAATGCAAATGTATAAAAGGCTACCTGCCCTCAAATATTTCAAGAAATAAAATATGTCAATGCTTTCTTTTTTCTTTATAACACAAAAGCAAATCTGGCTCTAACACTCTCCTTACTGAACTTACAGAACTCCTTAGTAAAGTTCTGAAGATAATAACCACAGGGATGCTTAGCTTTTCCACTGAAGCATACAGGAATGCCTGAACACTGATGCCAAACAGGGCCTGTCCACATCCCATTATGCCAGTGAGTTACTTGAGATCCTACTTTGCTACATGGCCTCGAACACTTTCCTGTCCACTGTCATCACTTGGGTGTTCTTTTTTTTTGGAGTTGCTTGTATAAAGCCTACTCATTAACAACTTTCAAGTCAGACTAAGACTGGTCATGGCTTTATGCCCAAACTATATCATACTGTATCTTGATCCCTAAAGCCTAGACTGTATTGCTGGTTATGCCTGATACAACATAATTTGTGTAATATTACCTAATCAATCACATAAACTTTTATTCACTTCAACTCAGAGACATTATCTTCATATATAAAAATGCCTTGCCAATTTTCTCTTTCATCTATTTCCCTCCAATTATTGAGGGATTTCAAAGACTTCTTATTTAGCTGGACCTTCATACATGTTGCATCATCTCTACCTAAACACAAAGTCAAGCTTATGAAGGAATAGTTTCTTTTTTAAAAATTATTATTATTTTTTATTTTATTTTATTTTGATTTATTATTGGTGATTTTACATCAAGTACCCCATCAAACTCAGTTATCAGTCCTCTCAGTTTCACATCCACTCATATGACCTCTCCATTTACAAACAAGTCCTTTTATGCTGCTCATTTACTTACTGGAGTATAAATAAACTTGCTGTGGCTAGACCCTTAAAGAAAATGAGTCCCTCCTCATCCACACCCCTTCCAGAGGCCATGAGTGCAGAAGTCAAGCACTGTGTCATTTAGCTATGTCCTAGCCTTGAGCTCTTGTATACAATGATACCTTTTTTTTTTTTTTTAAAGTCCACTAATGAATGAGTACATGCCCTGCTTATCTTTCTGGGTTTGAGATGCCTCGCTCAGGAGGATATTCTCCAAATCCATCTATTTGTCAGAAAATTTTAGGATATCATTTTTTCTTACTGCTGAGTAGTACTCCATTGTGTAGATGTACCACAGTTTGTTAATCCATTCTTCAGTTGAGGGACATCTAGGTTGTTTCCAGGTTCTTGCTATTACAAATAATGCTGCTATGAACATAGTTGAGCTAATGCCTTTGGAGTGCAAATGTGTGTTTTAAGGTATATACCCAACAGTGGTATTGCTGCTCAACATCTTTAGTCAACAGATAAATAATAATACAATAATTGTCAATTTAAGGTTGATGTATCAAAAATATTTCCAACACCTCAAACCGTGACACAAATATGGACACATTTTACCCAAATATAGAAAAGCATCATTAGTCCAAACCTTCCTAAACACAAGGAAGGTGCTGTGAGTCCATCGCAATGAACGTGCTATGAACAGAAAGCATTTTACATAGACCCAGAAATCACCAGAGAACTAAATATATTATATTCATTATAAAGAATAGTGTTTGATAGTAATGTCCTTTAAAATATAAATGATTTAATTTGTTAATAATAAAAATTGTGATCATCACTCAACCTTCATTTTAAACACATAAAAACACATGAAGAGACATATATTGTTAAATATATATGCTATTAAATGTTATTTTGCTCTTACTTCAGAAATTGCAAAAAAGAACTAAAGGCATAGAACTGCTTTCTCCTTAACACAAGATTGCAGGAATCTTAAAATCATGCAAAATTGGTAGATTTTGCTAAGACTTGCTAGACAAGTTTGAAAACAAAAATACTAATCTGCAAAAAAATTCTAGCTTTCTAGATTGATGATCACAGCGTTATATATTTTGAAAGTATTTCCTTAAGAGAAACTCGCTGTAAAGTCTATGAGCCATGAAACTGCATACTTGTTCATCTATGGCATAACAGAAACTGCATTATTAACAACTTTCCATGCTATTACACCTAAGGCTTCTGAGCATTGACATTCAATATGAAATTTTGCTATAATTTACATGATGGCAACAGAAAATAACAAGGAATGTCTTAATCTAGTCATGTAAATAGCTTAAGATTCACTGTATGTGTTTATTCCTTACTACCCATATCTTTAAATGAATGTGTGTTTAATGCACTGCTTTTGGCCAGGCAAAGCTTGGCTAACATTTTCACAGACTTCTGACGGTTGCTAAATTTTAAGTTTCACTAACACAACAGCAGGAGCAAGGGCAGAGTCATTTTCAAAATATTTGCCTTGCAAGTATTACTTGCCATATGTGTTTGACTCAAGAGGTTATAAATGTCCTTCTATAGTGTATTTTTGATATGCATTTTGCTTATTGTTGGAAACACTTTCTTCCTGTCCTATTTTAGTCCAACTTTAATGCACTAATGGGTACATGTTCTTGTAAAACAAATGTCTGGTCACAATGAGTGTTTTTCACTTGTGCCTTTAAAAATAAACTTCAATTTAATCTTTCAGGAGAACACTTTATTAGCTTAAACTTTGAAAGTTTTAGAATGAGAATTGAGGTTGCACTTAGTAATTTCTTATGTATAACTAGAAGATAGTATTTCACAGTCTGACATAAAGCATATGTTTTCAGTGTGAAATCCTAAACATTATCACTAGAAAGAATCAAAAGCAAAAGTGTCTGACCTCCTTGAAGACCTCAGTCCTCAACATTTTGTATGCCAACAAACTCCTACTTTCTTAGGAGGGTCCTGAGCAGAAGCACAGACCATTTGATCATACCCTCAGGCCATGAACAGGAAAGTGAGCACTAACCACTGGGTGGAACTGATGCTGGATATAAAGAGGTTTATCTTCCAATCACCTTCTTAGGCCAGTCTTGCAAAAAGTAGCATCCCATCCACAGAGGTGGTAATACTTTAGCATTAGGTTCAGGAAAAAATTACGGCAAAAGAATGAGTTATCTGTCAAAGGAAAAATTTTATTTTTTCTCTAGCCTAAAGGCTCAAGTATTATAATGGCTATTATAATCTCAGTATATAGAGTACCAAATATAAAGTACTGAACACTCAAATATGTGAAAGAATCAAGAAGCAAAGGAAAAAGAAGTTTGGCATATAGCATCCTGATAACTGCATACTAACCACCAGGAGTTACTGGAATTAAAAAGAAATATGGTAAACATCTATGAGTGTTTTGCATGTAACATGAGTAAGAATAACTCTCCTAGTTTCAGCCACTATAAGGAGTGCTAACCCCAACTGATTATTTCTGATAAATCAGTTTTTTTTAAGTCCTTTCAGTATAAACTGGAAACAACTTTCCAAAGTGAGATGTCTAAAACCTAACCATATCAATTCCCATTCATGTCTTTTCATTCAGCCTTCAAGTCTTTCTCCCAGTCCTTTTTGATTGTACTCTTATCAAAACACTGAAGGTCTTTGATCCCTATGGTTCTCTGGACATGGACCAGGACCATTCAAGTTACCAATATTTACTTTTCCATTTTCAGGTCAGAGGAAAATATGTGATACTTGATATAATTCTCTTTCCTTTTAGACAATCCATGATTTCCAATACAATTTGGCAAGGTCACTTAACATCTTTTTATGCCAAGAGAATAAAATTTTATTTTCTTAAATTTAATAAAATAAATAGGTTTATAGTTAATCATTTTGGCATTAATACTTGCTCCCTTTTGATATATTAATAAATTAATTCCCAAACTTAGTGATGGGTGACTTATCTCACTCAGTATCTTAGAGCTAGGAAGATATAAGTTACATGCAAGTACTTTCCAAAGAATCTCCTAAATTAAGTCTTCAGCAGACAATGGAGCTCTGGCCAATATCTTGACTGTGGTCTTAGGATATGTTCACAACCATTATTGCCAGCATGATCTAATACCACTTGGGACTCTCCATGGGACAGCACTTGGATTCCCTCATAGTAAACAATCCAAGAAGAGTCATAAAAGTATATGCATGAAGCAAGAACCACATGTTTTACATTCTTTAATGTACTCTTGAATATGTGTCTCTATTAAAACATCAAATCAAGTTCAGAAGTGTATAAATAAAGTTTATGTGTAAATGAGGCCCCAAGGATGAATATCAATAAGTGTAATTCTTAGTCATAGATTTTCATAACTAAAGAGATCAAGTGTCTACACACAATTCATAATAAACAACACAGGGATGGGTGTTACAAATATTTTTGTTTAAGATGAGCAAAAGAAAGCACAAGTGTTTTATGGGTTTTACTACTCAGTAGATACTTGTTTTATTTAAGATTTTCTAAAATTCATTTTATATACCAACCAAAGATCCCCTTCTCATCTTTCCTGCTGTTTTCATCCAGCCCTCTCCCCCATAGCCCCTCCTTCAAAAAGGTAAGGCCTTCCATGAAGAGTTAACAAGGCCTGGTCTCAGCAGAAATTCTTCAGCATAGCAAGACAGTGAGAAAAAGTTCTTTGGTTAAAGTTCAAACCTAGGAAAAGTTCCACATGGCTCATGTCTCTGACTCTGTGAACAAAGTTATTCCCTCTAGGATATTTCTCATTAATCATAGCAAGTATCTAGTAGATAATACAATGGCTGAGCTTAGGGCTAATAGAAATTATATCCAAAGTTATACCTTCATGTTTTACTTTTTTCCCTTAATCTAAACTTTCTGTATTTTTTAAGTATTTCTAAAAGAATAGGGTGGGTCTAAAATTTTTCTTAAAGTTCACTTCATTTTAAAAGTCACAACCACCAGCAAAATTTAAAAAGGGGGGAAGGGCGACACATACCACCATTATCATCATCAAAAACATCAAAATAATAGGAATTAACAATCATTCGTTATTGTAATCTTTTAATATCACTGGTTTTGGGGCTGGAGAGATAGCTCAGTGGTTAAGAGCATTGATTGTTCTTCCAGAGGACCGGGGTTCAATTCCCAGCACCCACATGGCAGCTCACAACTGTCTGTAGTTCCAGTTCCCAGTTCCAGGCAAACAACAAGGCAATGGAGGTCTCAATTCTCCATTAAAAACACATGTACTAACAGAATAGAAATGGAAAAAGGACCTTTCCTTCTGCTACATCTAAGAAACACACCTCAACATCAAGGATAACCATTACCTTACAATAAAGACTTTAAAAAAAGATATTCTCAGCAAATGGATCAAAGAAGCAAACTTGTACAGCCATTTTCATATCCAAAATCTGGACTCCAAACTAAAACTAATCAAAAGAGATAGTGAAGGACACTACATACTCATAAAAAAAAATTCACCAAGGAGACATTTAAATTCTTAACATTTATGCCCAAAACATCTGGACATTAGGGATAAAAGGGACATACCTAACCATAATAAATGTAATTGTTAGAAAGCCAATAACTCATATCAAATTAAGTGGAGAGAAACCCAAAGCAATTTTACTAAACTCAGGAACAAGAAAAGGTTATCCATTATCTCCACATCAATACTCAATATTTGAAGTTTTAACTAGAACAATGAGACAATTAAAAGCAGATCAAGGGGATACAAATTAGACAGGAAAAGTTAAAGTATCATTATTTGCAGATGATATGATATATATAAGTAACCCTAAAAATTCTACCATGAAACTTCTATAGCTGATAAAAAAATGTCCGGCAAAATAGATAAACAGAAGATTAACTAAAAAAAATTAGTAACCCTCCTATATATAAATGGACTGGGAAAAAATAGAAAAATAATACCTTTGAAATTAATCCTCAAATAACATAAACTATTAAGTAACTCCAACATAGAAAATTAAAGACTTGTAATGTTAAAATTTTTCAAGTATTTGAAGAAAATTGAAGCATTAAAAGATGAAAGATGTTCCATGATCATTGATCCATGGTATTAACATAGTAAAGATGGCCATCTCATAAAACACAATCTATGAATTCCATGTAATCCCCATTAAAATTTTAACACAATTCTTTATAGACCTTGAAGGAACAGTTCTAAACTTTAAACAGAAAAACAAAAAATTTCAGGATAGCTAAAACAATTCTCAACAATTAAAAGAAAATACTGCTGGCAATATCATCATTCCTGATTTCAAGATGTACTCCAGAGTTATAGTCATAAGCTGTCTTTTGAGATTATACATTACCTTTTCTTTCTGTGGTTTTATTGTTTTTGTTTATTTCTTTATTGCTTGCTTGTTAAGAAAGACTACTATTGAAGCAAATAAACAACTCTGTTACAGAATCTTGCTTCAGGCCTGGATAATGTTGGGTCTCTGATGCAATGCCCAAGTCAATTGCTATGTTTATATATCGTATCCTAATATTTGATGTTATCCTTCGAGATTAAGAACTGTTATGCTGAACAGTAAGCTATCAATATAAATACTCAATTTTAATACCAAATAACCTCTTTGAGGTTCTTATTTTTTTCCCATAATCCTCAAAGGATAAACAAAACAAAAAATAAATAAAAATTGCAAAATGCAGTGAAATATTAATAAATGTCATGATTGCAAGCAGTATCATGAAATTTAAATAGATTGATAAATGCAAATAAACAAAGAAATCTCAACAACAAATCTGGTAGGAAATTAAATTTTTTATGGTTTAAAGAATAAAATAAAATTCCACTGTAACCATTGCTTTTTAAAAGCATTTACTTTATGTCTTCCTAGTGTGAAGCAGTTTACTGAAGCAAGTAGTGGAAAATCTCAGTTGAAACAGTTTTATTTCATTCTTCAGGCTATGATGAAGCTAGAGATTAGGTATTAAAATGAATGAAACATTGCATGATATTTACCATACAGTATTCAGTAAACTTAATTCAATTACTACAATAAAGATGAGCTCCATGGAAAAGATAATTTATATTTCTTTCTGGCTTATTCATAAACATCCAAGTATATCATTCCATGAACAAATTAATCACGGGAGGCCATTTGTCCTGAATTCCTGCAAGAACTGTCCAAATGAGTAGACCCAACCATGGTTCATACAAAGCTGACTATTGTCAAACTTGTGAGAAAACTGGCTTACCTATTATTATTGGATACAGTTTCATGGAGCACTTTATAAAAATGTTTCTAAAAATTGTATGATAGTGAAACATAGAGACACACAGAGGGTAGAAATGTGAGATAAAGGAACAGAGAGAAAAGGAGAGACAGAGAAGGACCCGGAGGAAGAGAGAGACAAAGAAACAAAGACAGAGACAGACAGAGAGAGAGAGAGAGAGAGAGAGAGAGAGAGAGAGACGGACTCAGGAGCATTGGACAGGCTATGCCACCATGCACAGATGCATGTAAAAAGGCATCATTTGGAAGTTGGTTCTTTCCTGTTCTAAGTTCAGAGGCTACAACTCAGTGGGACAAACAATCAAAGCAAGTACTATTATATGCTGAACCATTTTTTTTCTCTCAAAAAAAAAATTAAGGAGCTATGGGATCTGAGACAAGGTGCTGGGAGCTCTCAGGATAGTCCTTTAAGAATTAGGCCTTGGAATTGTGCTGTCCTGCTTCCCTGCCCCATTTTACCCCTTGTCAACTGAGTTTATCCTCAAAACCTGGAGGGAAAATTGCAAAATTTAATTGTGAGCACCACATTCATGAAGATTTTGTTAGCCAAATGTAACTTTGTACATTTGCTACATGGTGTTTCCTGGAGGTATTAGAACAATAATCTAGAAGATCTATCTGGGCAGTGTTGGCACATGCATTTAATCTTAGCACTCAGGAGACAGTCAAGAACTTGAACTTAGCCAGTAAGTTCAAGGCTAGTCTAGTCTATAGAGCAAGTTACAGGACAGCCAGAGCTACAGGGAAACTCTGTATAAGGGGAATAATCTACAAAGATTTTGGGAATTAAAACTATACTCACCTATTCTAGGAAATGGTGCTACAGAGAAAGCAATAGATTAAAAATCTATCACTTTACATACAATTTTACAAAAGATACAAAAAAGTCTGAGAATAAAGTCATTCTAGTTATTCTAACATTTAATATCTTGCAACTGAAAAATTCAACACAATTCCAGGTTCATGACTTACATGAAGGTCAAGAAATCCAACACTCCCCAAATGTTGTTTCTCTGGGTTAGAAGTTCACATTTTTAATAATTTAACTATGATTTCCATAAAGATTTGCTGAAGATAGAAGCATTTTGTCTTATAAAGAGTGGGCAGATCCCTAAGAGTAAATAATCCCAACAGGACACCATGACAACTGGAGTAGCAGACATGATACACTTTGGGTGACTAGAAAGCTACTAAAGTAATAAAGTTAGGTGTTAATAGTCTATGTCTACACTTAAGGCATAAAATGTGATATTATGAAACACAGGTACATTGAAATGTTCACTACAGTCCAGCTATTTATCATAGTCATCCTGCATAGTGACTTTAAAAATTAAAATATATTTAAAGTAATTTGGACAAATTTTCACTATTTCTTTCAGTTGAAGAGAACTATTTTGCCCTATTACCTTTGTTCTCCACCTAACGACATTCTCCTCCAGCAAGAAATGCTTTTACATTTACTTCTCTACATTCTCACTCACAGAATTTGACATTTGCTTAGGATATCACAATAGCCTCTGCAGCAATTTGCTGCTTATATTTTATTTTTGCTTCAGGCCATCCTACACTGCACTGTGAGGCATAATTTTGATAACACAAATCTTATTACATCATTTTCCCAATATAAAACATTTTAAATAATTAGATATTCACATAATCCTAGTCCTTTAGATGCTAAGGCAGGAGGCTTGTAAATTTGAGGCCAGCATGGGTGATGTAAGAACAGCTTATCTCAAAAGCAAACAAGAAAAAAAGCACAGAGCAGCTGGAAATCTTGGTAGTTTACCAACTAGGCAAGGATTAACACCCAAACTAGAAGTTTAATTTAGTATATTCTTCCTTTAACTAAATGTATTTAAAAAACATTCAGCCTCTTTACTTTCTACTTGTCTATCACAAAATCATAAATGTAGGAGTTTTGTCTCAATCATAGGCATGATAATTTAAATATAATATCAAGAATCTATCTTCCAGGTTTTCTTGGGTTACTGAATTTAAACTACTCTTTCATCTTCATTTCTTATCAGTCCCTCTGTCAACCCTTCCTGGTAGAATGTATACACAATCTATTCAGTGCCATGTCCACTTATTTTCTTCATCTCTCACATACCCTTATTCTATAACTTTTCATCTCTGAATTTAATTCTCAAGTCATCTGCATTTATTCCCACCCACTGTGAAATAGCTTAAAAGATAGATTATCTTTGAGCTATAAAAATATAGTTCAAATATGGCCTTCTTAGAGTGCTGTAAGTCAGTCCCATTATTTAAATATTGGAGGGGGGCAGTTTTACAGACTGACTGAGATCCAGAAGATACAGGCTAAATAATTTACCCTCAGTTGAACCAGAATGTAAGCCTCTCAGACAAATTTTCTGCACACTCATTGCATCCTTAAATGAGTCATTCTTTGGGAGCATTCATGGATTTCTATTTCTATAAGTTTCACAGGTAACTTTGTGGGAGGTCACTAGATATGTCTTCAAGTTATTAGAGAAAACTTGTTCCACTGTGATGAAAAGTGGACCACATTCAGAGACAGTTGTCTGCTTCTATCTCTGATTAGAACTCACATCAAAGGCACTCGGGTTTTTTCTGCACATCTGCTTACCATCTCTCAGAATGCATGCAGGGAATTGCTATCACATGGTAGCCAGATACAGTTATCTGTAGTTCTGGGTGTTTCTTCTCACTCTGATTCCTTCACTCGGATTACTATTGGTACCAAAAGTAACCCATCCTGACCACCCAGAGCTCTCCTTCCAGCTTGCATTCTATTCATTAACATTCAATCAAAAGAGTCAACATCCAGTGTGATTCCTTATCTGTGTAGCACACATCTCATAAAAAACTATCTAATTTCTCTCTCTCTTTGTGTGTGTGTGCAAGCTTCTAGATACAGTTGTGAACCTCAAGCTTTTAGTCTGACTTTATTATTCTGTGTTCTGCTACATGAGTTTTAATTTTGTTATTCAAATTACCTTATCAAAATATTAGTAAAATTTTGCATGTCTATAAAAAGAATACTCCAAGGAGAAAGATGTTTTCAAAAGCTATGATTTGTTTTCACACACAGACTGCTTAAGGGAAATTTATCAAACTGTATGTTACCTTTTGTCGCGCGCACCCTTGCCAGCAAGGAAAGCACAACACCCAGGATCTTCTTTCAGCAGTTTATTCGGGACCTTTACAATTGTTCTCTCTTTGTTCTTCTCCCTGCTTCTCCTTCTTCTCCTCCAGGAAACCCTGCCCACTGACTAGAAACTCTCAGGGCATCCAATCCCAATAAGCCACGTGGGCACAGCTCATAGGTCCACATACACAACAGCAAACCACGCCCCAGGCTCAAGCCAAATAAGGAGTTGTTTATCAAAAGAGAGCATTCACCCATGGGGCGTGGGTGGAGGCCGGAAATCAGCACCATCTTTGGGATGCAGCAGCAGGCAGCTCTCTACATCTCCCCCTTATTTAATAATTAAAAAATTAAAAAATCAAGCAAAAGCAGCGGGCAAGAGTAGAGGCCTAATCCCCATTGTGCAAGAGGACTTGTGCTATCCCTAATCCAGGTGTCATCCACCCAGACAGGGACAGACCTGTCTGGCACCCATTTTTATGAGGACAGGATAGTGGGTGCCAACCTGTATGCAATTAGGTATGCTCTTCATGAAGCCTTACCTAGGCTAAACCATGTGCAGTGCTTAGCCTCACAACCTGTGCCAAACATTACTCTTTCAAGGCAGCAAGCCAAACATGTGGGGGATGTCCCATCTCAATGGCGGTGAAGGCTTGAACAATCATGGCCATGCTCCTACATTGTGTGAACCTCATTTTGCAAATGCACCACAGGCAAATCAGAATTATCAGCACCATCAAGCCAGCCAGAACACCCATTCCCACCCATTCCTTCAGATGATTGAGGGTTGTGGACATTCATCTCCTCAGTTCTTCAGCAACTCCAGGGTCCACTCAAGTTGAATTCACAGCAACTATTGCAACTCTCAACTTCTCCATGGTTGCTTCGAATTCACCTGACCAATTTCCTATAAAACAACTTGACACAACTTTAGACAAATTTGCAGCATAGAAAAATTTTTCATAGTGAATAGAAGTCACACATAGGGCCTGATACTTCCATTCGCATCCCAACTGAGCCATCTGCAAGAGGACATCAACCTCCTCTTACACCAGGTCAATCCTTTGGTTAACCAGCATCAGCCTGCCTTTAAGCTGGGCAGAAATGCCTCTTTGAATGTCTAAGGCATGGGCTACATTGTCAGACAAATTATTAAGTGTTTGAGCCGTCTGGACAGTGTGACTCATAGCAATTGCGGCCGTGGTGGCCCCAATTGCGGCTAGGGAAATGGCTGTAACAACAGCTACAGTAATACCAAAATCTCTCCTAGCTCTAAACAAACTGATAGCATTAGGCCTTTGTACCAGGACGGGTACCCATTCCAGGGCCAATCCTCGCCCTCAAAGTCAGCATCATACTTGTCATTTCGGACCTTCCTGGTTAGCCCTTTTGGTACCCACACTGGATCTTGCCGGTCCTGAGAAAAGACACAAACAGAACCTCTCGCCCATGTAGGCACTGGATCAGGACCATGCCAGTGACCGGTGAAAATATCCTTCCATTTCACCATGCCTCTGTGGCTAGGGATGAGAATCAGATGTCTATCTGCAATGGAGCAGCCATCAACATCCAAATTTAAAAAATTAAGGGTAAACAGAGCTATAGATAGTCTTTTTTTCGTGGTGCAGCCGTGGCCTATTCCCCCTTTTTGTTTTTGTAAGCATTCCTTCAGCGTGAGATGAGCACATTCCACTATGCCTTGTCCTTGTGGATTGTAAGGCAATCCATGAGTTACTTGTACATCCATTTGTCTGCAGAATGCAGTAAACTGTGTTCCAGTATAAGCAGGGCCATTGTCAGTTTTTACCTGCAGGGGCTTTCCCAAAGCTGCCCAGGCCTCTAGGCAGTGCACAATGACGTTGCGTCCCTTCTCTTCTGACATGGCAGTGGCATGCAAGATACCAGAGCACATATCTACAGAAACATGTGCATACTTTAAAGAGCCAAATTCAGAAATGTGAGTAACATCCATTTGCTATACTTTTAATGGCAAGATCCTTCTGGGATTAACACCTAGGGAAGGTGGGTGGTAGTATACCACACATTGAGCACAATCCAAAACTATCTGACTTGCCTCAGCTCTGGATATCTGAAACTTTTGTTGTAAGATCTTAGCATTCACATGATATAGCTGGTGAAATTCTTGAGCTTTGACTACAGGAGAGGTAAAGAACACCCAGTCCTGTCTAGTGCACATATCCACCTTGGCATTGCCTTCACAGAGTGGACCGGGAAGGCCAGTATGTGCACGGATATGTTGAGGAAAAAATCTCTCCTTTCGTTGCAAAATCAAGTCTTGCAAGTGGTTAAATAGGACAGCGACCATACTAGATGATTTGATTGGTCCTGCCACTTCAAGTACCTTTAAAGCATTAACCACATAGGCTGAGTCAGATATCAAGTTAAAGGCAAAATGGCATTCTTTAAATACCTCACATACTATTTGAAGTTCCACTACCTGAGGAGTACCAGGAGTAAATTGATGTTGAACTGGTTGTTTGCCTTGCACCATATAGGTACCTACTCCTGTTTTTGAGCCATCAGTGAATACATTGACAGCTCCCGCCACCGGCTCTGCGATGGTGACCTTCGGAAAAATTATGGGGTGCTCCTTAAAAAATGTCATAAGAGAATGTTGTGAGTAATGATTATCCAATTTTCCAGCAAAAGTACAGCGAAGAATCGCCCAATAATCAACAACAGCACACAGGGTGTTAACTTGTGCTGCTATGTATGGCACAATTATTACGGCTGGTGCATGCCCAAAATACTGAATGGATTGTTGGATGCCATTCTGAGCTAAATCAGCTACTTCTGTAGGGTAATGTTCTATACTTTTACTAGGCAATACCTTTGGGTGTATCCACAACAGTGGACCTGATTGTCATAGTACCCCTGTGGGTTGTCTGAATGTGGGTAAAAGGAATAGGGCAAAATCTTTTCCTTCCTCTATCCTGTTTAGGTAGGCATCCTGCAACCTCTGTTCAACTACCTGTAGTGCTTTTCTGGCTTCCACTGTCATCACTCGCGTGGAGTCTAAAGCCGACTCTCCTTTCTGAATGTCATAAAGGGGTTTCAATTCACAATTTGCAATCCTAAGATATCCTCTAATCCAATTAATATCTCCCAGCAGCTCTTCCTCTGAGTCTGTAGACTCAATAGTTTCTATATCAGCAAGGTCGGGGTACAACTCTGCCCCTTCACTCTGTCCTTCTTCACTGCCTGCCCACTCCGATCTCTCCTCCCAGCATCTCCAAGTTGGCCTGTTATCAGCTTCAGGTGGCCTTGGCAAATGGAACCACACCTGCCTAGAACCAATCCACAGGTTTTGATCTTCCATGGAGACAAAAGCAGAAACTCTTTACACAAGTAACATATTCTTATAAACAGATTTCAAAGTCAGGATATCTTTAAAGCATATGCATTTGTTTGACTTAGCAGCCTTAGTAATCAGTTGTCTCTCTGCAGTTAGCTCATTAAAAGTTAAAAAATTACAAGAAAATGCAATAACCAAAATCCAGACTCTCTGTTTATCTGCCATCTTTATGTGGCTTTATCTTTATTTCCTTCCCCGTTTAGAGGTTTTGAGAGTCTAAATCTGTTTTATTGAGAATCCTAAATCATTTTTCAACTCAAAGAGCTTTTAAAATGTTGCTATCACTTTAAATGCTGACTCCACCCCTCTTGGCTGTTTTTCAATATGGTGTAGGAACCCACAAATCTCTCCCACTGCTAGCAAGCAGAGCAGACTCAGAAAAACCTTAATGAAGCAGCTCCTTAAGAGCCAAAAAAATTGGATGTGAGGTTGAAGACCCCATCCTTGTATAACCTTTAATTCCTACCTTAAAAATCTTCTTGGAGCCCTTACCAAACAGCCCCAGCTTTGCTAATGCTTTTACTTTCACTTTGAGCTCAAG